>SKCR01038345.1:0-138630 GCA_019454045.1 Zanthoxylum bungeanum
ATAACAATAAAAGTGAATAAATAGATAAAAAAAAGATAAATAGCGAAATGCCAAAGAAATAACAAATGTGACCAGAAATTTGGTCGTCTTTGATGTAGGACTTCACATACCTAGATGGACGTATTTCATGTCCAGCCAGGCGTGTAGTGTCCGGAACTATAGAAATAAATATGGTAAGGGTGCCCTCAGGTCTTACCTTTTAAGTTGCTTTCTCGGAAGTGCGTTAGGCCGTCGCCGGAAGGATCGTTGGTTCGCTATTTCTGCTTGCTGTTTCACTGTTTCTGCTCACTGTTTTCCTATTTTTTGCTCACTGTTTTGATGTTTTCTAGTTGCTATTTTGCTGTTTTCTGGTTGCTATTTTGCTGTTTTCTGGTTGCTATTTTGCTGTTTTCTGGTTGCTATTTTGCTATTTTGCTGTTTTCTGATTCGCTATTTTGGTTGTTTCCTGGTTCGTTGTTTTGGTTGTTTTCTGGTTCGCTATTTTGGTTTCTGGTTCACTGTTTTGGTTGTTTTTTGGTTCACTATTTTGGTTGTTTTCTGGCTAGCAGTGATTGGCTTCGATTTTTGGTGATGGCTGGTTGTTTTGGTCTCTGGTTTTCTTGTTGATTCTCGGTGATGGCTGTTTGTTTTTGAGCTTGCTGTTTCGGTTTCTGGCTGGTTGTTTTGTTAGTTTTTTGGGTGATTCTGGTCTGCTGTTTTGGTGATTTTGGTTCACTATTTTGGTGATTTTGGTTCATTTATTTTGGTGATTTTGGTTCACTATTTCTGTGATTTTGGTGGTCTGTTTCAGTGATGTTTGTGGTCTGTTTCAGTGATGTTGTTGTTCTCTAGTATTTTCGGTGATAAGAAGAGGAGTTGAGCCTTCTCGGGTTTTCAAGTTGCCGTCCAAGGTTCCCAAAAATAAGAAAAGAGTCTTCTTTTTATAATGATTTGAATGGATCTCCAAATAGGGAAACAAATCATGGAAATTTGGGGAATTTATTTTGGGAATAAAATCTCATGAATTTGGTAATGAGGATATCTCAAATCTTTTTGAATTGGTAAGGATGGGATCTCAAATCTCATTAAATTAGACAGTGTTGATGAGGGGATTTGGACATGTGGATTGCATGGGGTTTTGGGCGTGTGGATGGATTGCATAGGTTCTTGGGCCGATTGCATGGTGGGTTATGGCCATGTGGATGGGCTGCATGGGAGGTCCGAAGTTAAGGTTTGAAACAGTGGCTGACTGAGCGAATCTGGGGCTGCCTAGTGAGTCTGAATCCAATGAGGTGCTAATTTTGGAGGTTTTCCTTCCTTCCGACATTCATTTTTCGCAACTTCCGTAACTTTTCAGGTAGTGCCTCCATACGAGGCTCATCATTGGGCTCATGCAAAAATGCAATGCCCACAGTCGCCCCTATTTTGATGGGGCTTGTGCAGTGTGTGACAGTGACAACTTTATCAAAGTCATGCATGCATTTTTACTTAGCTGGTTCGTCGGCCGTTGCCGGACTTACCTGTTGTTTCACACTGCTTTTGCGAGATGCTTCGACCCTAGGGTGTGGGATGCTTCGATCTTTGGGATTTATTCCCGAACTGAGTTGAGTTGATGGCGAGGTGCTTTGACCGCTAGGTGTGAGCTGCTTCGATCTCTGGGATTTATTCCCGAACTGAGTTGAGTTGATGGCGAGGTGTTTTGACCTCTATGATTCATTACCGAATCAATACCAGGTGTGAGATGCTTTGATCTCTGAGGTGCTTCGACCTCTGGGATTCATTCCCGAATCCATTCCAGGTGTGAGATGCTTCGATCTCTGGGATTTATTCCCGAACTGAGTTGAGTTGATGGCGAGGTGCTTCAACCTCTGGGATTCATTCCCGAATCCATACCAGGTGTGAGATGCTTCGATCTCTGAAGCGCTTCGAGCTCTGGTATTCATTCCTGAATCCATTCCAGGTGTGAGATGCTTCGATCTCTGGGATTCATTCCCGAATCCATTCCAGGTGTGAGATGCTTCGATCTCTGGGATTCATTCCCAAACTGAGTTGAGTTGATGGCGAGGTGCTACGACCTCTGGGATTCATTCCTAACCATGTTGGGTGTGAGATGCTTCGATCTCTGAGGCACTTCGACCTCTGGGATTCATTCCCGAAATGAGTTGGGTGATGGCATTTTAGTCCATCTGCGTGACTCTTCGATCCACATGGGAGTTTTTTCTATGATGATGAGGTGTTTCGACCTTTGGGATTCATTCCCAAACTATTGATAATGTAGGCCTCGGCCCTAGGATTCCTTCCTGAACTGTCGATTTGATGGTGATGAGTTACTTCGACCCCTAATCCGTCCTCATTCTCGAGGCTCTTTGCTCGTCATCATTCCCAAGGTTGTTATCCATTCTTGGAGTTCTTCTCCAATCCCGGAGTTCCTCTCAATTCTTGGAGTTGCTCGTCCTTGCTGTTTTTTCTTTTTCTTCAAAGCCTGCGAACACAAAACAAAAATTATGTATATGCGAAGTGTATGCATGTATGCGTGGATGCATTCCTACTCTGATGGGGTTTCTTTGTCTTATCGACTTGATGTCATCCTTGGTTAGGCATTCCTTGCGCTAGAGGGTTTTCTTCACTTCTCTAGGAATCCTTTTGGCCATCGGCGCCCTTTGTCTATAAAAAGCTTTAGTCGACCCATTGGCCTGCTTACAGTTTCCTTCTGCTTATTCTCCTCCGGCAATTGCTCAGTTCTCTTTTGTCTCATGGTTCAAGATCCCATTGTGTCCCTTATTCGTAGGGTGGTACACTGGTCATCCCCAGACTTGGCTCAGCTTTCTGCTCTCCGCTACCTGCATCGGGTCAAGATGGATTACGCCTTTTTGAAAGCGGCCTCATCCTTTTGGGATCATGTCTTCTGATTCCCAGATTTCGAAATATGCCCTCTCGCTGAGGAGTTTGTTGCCATTCTTGGCTTGCATTTGTTTCTTACTACCCTTCTCAGATACTAAAAATCATGTCTTCTGATTCCTGACGCTTTCATTTGATGTCCTGAAGATGCGGAAAAGATATTGTCTTGTGCTTCGTCTATTGAGTTATAGGTTCGTTTTATCTTTTGCCTAAGTTGTCCTTTCGGTGTTTCAACTTAGCGGATTACTCTATCTTGCCTGAGTTACCTTTTAAGGTTTTCAACTCAGCGAGCTAAATTTTATTTTTCAGATTTGTCTTCATTCTCGAGGTTCTTTGCTCGTCCTCATTCCCGAGGTTGTTTTCCATTCTTGGAGTTGCTCTAGTCCTCATTCCCGAGGTTCCTCTCCTAGATCTACTGACCTTAGTCCAGCATCTAAGAAACAAAAGACGTGATTTGTAATTACTTGACTCTAATCTTTCTCGGTTAGCTGGGATTTATGCAATCTATGAACATCTTGAACATTTGTTTCAATAAAGGCGTTTGCATTACTTCTTAGCACATATGTAGGAAATAAACTACATTGCAATGGTACCTCTGTCGCTAACTGTTCCTTACGGATTTTACAATTAGCCATTTTTCTTGCTCACTCATGCTCTATAGGGCTGTCCTTTGCGGATTTTCAACCCAACGAGCATTTTTTTTAAGGTCCACTTATATCTTTCCCATTCCTACTGTATGCCCTAACAACTTTCCTGATGTTACCCCAAACACACACTTCTTAGGGTTGAGTCGGAGGTTGTACATATCGACTCTCTAAAGGAATTTCTCCAGTGCTTCTATATGTCCGGCCCTCGTCTCTGACTTAACCATCATGTCATCCACGTATAACTCAATCTTTTTATGCATCAAGTCGTGGAATAATATAGTGGCCATTCGTTGATAAGTGGAACATTCTAGCCACCAAATTCCTTGCAAAGTACTTTCCCCCAGCCAGAACTGTAAAGTTGAGGAATGACATGACATCCTTTGTACAACATGACTCAGAATCCATCTGCAAAGCTTGGGAAAGATACAAGGATTTTCTCAGAAAATGTCCTCAGCTTGAGATTGCAAAGTGGCTACAAGTCCAAACCTTCTATAATGGACTTTCTGGATTAATGAGAACCACAATTGATGATGTTGCTGGAGGAGCTTTAATGGCAAGAAGAGAGGATCAGGCCTGGGACTTAATTGAAGAAATGGCCAACAATAATTCTTTGTGGCCAACAGAAAGGAGCATGATTCAACGAATCGCATGAATTTATGAAGTTGGAGCCAACACAACAATGAATGCTAAGCTGGATCTGATTTACAAAAATATGGAAACTCTTAACATGAAGGTTAATGTTGGATCCATAAGTTCACCATATGAAGGAGCACCAGAGGCAGAATCATACAACCAACATGATGAGATGGTGAATTATGTCAATAATTTCAACAGACAGGGGAACAATCCATATTCAAATACCTACAACCCAGGTTGGAAGAATCATCCCAATTTTGCATGGAGCAACAATTCAGGGTAGATGAACAATCCACCACCAGGATTCCAACAGGAAAACAAAGGCCAGAAGAATGAAAAAGAACCAGGAATAACAGAAGTGTTGACTTACTTGAAAAAGCTAGAAGCAAAATACAATTCTCAAACAGCATCATATGATGCCATATTTCAATCCCAAGCAGTATTAATTCAAAGCCAAACAGCATCTTCAAAGGCACTGGAGAATCAAATTGGACAACAAGCCAATGCTCATAGTTACAGACCGTAAGGAAACCTTTCTAGCAACACATAACCAAATCCAAGGAACATGGGGAAGGAGCAATGTCATGCCATCACTTTGAAAAAAAGTACTGAAATCAACAAAAATGTTGGACTCAAGGCATCCACTGAGGAAGTTCCAAAAAAAGAAGTGAAGCTAAACCGCAGATGGAGGAAAAATAGGCAAAAGAAAATGATTGAGAAAGATTCACTCCACCTCCACCTTTTCCACATCATCTCCAGAAAAACAAACTGGATAAACAATTTGCTCGATTCTTGGAGATCTTTAAAAAGCTGCATATTAACATTCCATTTGCAGAAGCATTGAAAAAAATGCCCAGCTATGTCAAATTCATGAAAGACATTCTTTCACGAAAGCGGAGATTGGGAGACTATGAGATAGTAGCATTGACAGAAGAATGCAGCGCCATCATTCAGAGAAAGCTTCCCTTAAAGTTGAAAGATCCTGGAAGTTTCACCATCCATTGCACCATAGGAGAACGTAACTTCGGTAAGGCTCTATGTGATTTAGGTGCTAGTGTTAACTTGATGCCTTTTTTCCATTTACAGGAAACTGCAAATTGGAGAAGCAATGCACATCTCAGTTTCTCTACAACATGCTGATAGATCGCTCATATTTTTGAGAGTTATAGTTGAAGATGTGCTGGTCAAATTCGACAAACTCATTCTCCCAGCAGACTTTATTATCCTTGATATGAAGGAAGACGAAGATGTGCCCATCATCCTCGGGAGACCATTCTTGGCTACCTGTCGAACCATTATTGATTACAAAAAGGTGAACTAACCATAAGGGTACATGACCAAGAAGTAAAATTCAATGTTTTCAAAGCCATGGAATTCCCGAATGATGAAAAAAAATGAGGAATGTTTCAGACTTGATGTGAGAGATAGTACCATCTAGAACCCAAATGAAAAGCAAAGTTCAACCGACAAACTTAAAGTATGTCAACTGTCTGAAGATAAAGCGTACTGCACACTGAACAAGTTAAATCTTGAACTACAAGAAAATGAAGAGAAAAGACTCCACCAACTCAAAGAATTGGAGTAATTCCACATACATCCTTTTGAGAATGCCAAACTATATAAAGAAAAGGCCAAGAAGAGACATGATGAGAAATTAGTGTGCATATAACTGTAACCGAGGCAGCGGGTATTGTTCAACAAATCAAGGTTGGAATTTTTCCCTGGAAGGTTAAAAACTCAGTGGTCAGGTCCATTCTTAATCACCCAAGTTTTACCAGATAGAGCCGTTGAGTTACATGGTCCCAACTCTAATGAAACATTCAAGGTTAAAAGTAAGCATGTCAAGCACTACTGGGGAGAATAATTAGAGCGACAAAAAGAAAGTGTCACACTTTCATATCCAACCTAACGTTCGGGAAGTCATGTCTAGCTGACGATGTTAAACTTAGTGCTAGCAGGGAGGCAACCCATGCAAATTGTGTATATATTCAGATTTGGTGTGTTTTATTTTTTTGTGTTTAATTTTTATAGGTAAAGTCACATTTCTTGATGGAAGACGTTCTCGTAAATCTTCACAAGCATTTCCTTCTCTCCCTCAAAACTCCCTGATGAAAGTCTACAAAGCTCGCTTGGAACGAATGATACTTCTGATGATCAAAGGTATTCCTAATGAAATTCGTTGGATTATTGAAGCACGGGTACGATTAGCAGGTGAGTCATCTGACTCTTTTATTTCATATTTTTCTGGTTTAGGAAGAAGCACCTATGCTAAGAAAAGAAGAGATAAAAGACTAGGTGTTTGCTATAAATAAGATGCATGACATGTAATACTCGTTGTCATTCTTTAGGAATGGTGTCTGATAACCGTGAAGATAAAATTAAATTTATTAGGGATGGCTTGAGTAAGGAGTCTTTAGATGACATATCATTGACTCTTGAGATGCATCCCATTGGATATGTACATCACGCAAATCACATGTTACATGCACAATTCCAAAAAGAAAGACAACATTTAAGTCTCGGGAATCTGACTCTAAAAGACTCTGTTTGCCAATTTATTAGAAAATTGGATGGGAAGCTTGTCTCTGACGCATAGACTTCATTCAACCCGTTACTTCTTGTAAATATTATTATCTCTTTGTATTTATCTAATAATTGTGATTTGTTTTTTATTTTCTTTTATTTTCTCCGACAGGATCCAGAATTTTGACTTTCACGAAATATTTTACTGTTTAGCTAATAATTGTCATTTGACAGATACTAGTGCTATTATTACTCACCATTTTTCAGGTTCTATAAATTCAACTCATCATTGTACTCTTGAAGGTATCCAGACTTGAGAAAAAAAAATGGAAGCAACTTCAAGAAGACGAGTTGTAAATATTTGTGTGTTTTACGGTACTAGTGCTGGTTCTAAACCAAAATTCGTAGCGGCATCACATAAATTGGGTCGAGTCATAGCTGAAATGAATATGCACCTAGTATATGGTGGTGGCAATCTTGGACTAATGGGGTACGTTTCAAGGGCCGTACAGGAAGGAGGTAGTCAAGTTCTGGGAATCATCCCAAAACCCTTGGCAGAGGCGAATCTGATAGGACCATCAAACAGAGAGGAACTTATTGTGCCAGGTATGTCCGAACGGCTTGTGGAAATGATTAACCGTGCTGATGCTTTTATTGTTTTGCCAGGTGGCTTAGGTACGATGGAGGAAATTTTTACAGTACTATCTTGGGTGAACTTGAACATACACCAGAAACCGATTGGACTGTTTAACGCTGATGGATTTTATGATTTTCTTTGTATGTTTCTTGATGATTCCCGGAGAAATGGGTTCATATCAAAACCTGTAAAAGAAATCCTCTTCACTGCCAGAACTGCCAATGATTTAATTGACCAAATTTTAGCATTTGAACCACAAATTGACCATATCCTTTCCAAGTTAAATCGGTCTGATAATGATCGTGGTAAGAAGCGTCGGATAAATCTGGATCTTAACCTTTAATTTTCTTTTTAGATGTAGAATTTCAGCTAACCAGGTACTGTTTTCTAAACTCTTCTTCTAGATTTTAAGACATTGGGGACAATATCTCCTTTAGGTTTGGGGGAGGGGAATAATTGACTAATATCTTGTTTTTATTTTTTGATTTTTAGTCAAATATTTTCAAAAAAATTCAAAAAAAAGTAATTAAATTTTTTTTAGAAAAAATTAAAAATATTTTGTGTTTTTGTGTTTTTAACTTGACTAATCATGTGAAATTGGTCTGAGATAGCTGTGTAAGGAATTTCCACTTCTAAGACGTATCTCAACATATTTCGTAACAAGTTAATTTTTGTTTATTTCCTTTTGAATTATTTAATTTGTGAATTATCCATAATACTGACTAAATTGGATCTTCATATGCTCAGTTGACACGTATTATCAACATGCATGGTGGCATACGACCATGAGTTGTAAGTGAAAAGTTTGTAATATTCAGTGCTCTAGTTTAATTGGAGGAAGCATCTAAAAAAGTAATGAAAATAAAACACATCTGAGATCCGAGTAATTAAGTCCGTAGAGATGTTTTAACACCTAGTGCCCTAAAGCCAACTGGCTTGGGAGTCACTGGCCTAAAGCTCGCTACATAGATTGAAGATGTTGTAAAAAAAAGATATCTAAAATTCGAGTAATTAAGTCTGTAAGGGTGTCTTAACACCTAGTGCCATAAAGCCAACTGGCTTGGGAGTCACTAGCCCAAAGCTCGCTACATGGATTGAAGATGTTGTAAAAAAATAAAGATATCTGAAATCCGATTAATTAAGTCTGTAAGGGTGTCTTAACACCTAGTGCCCTAAAGCCAACTGGCTTGGGAGTCACTGGCCCAAAGCTCGCTACATGGATTGAAGATGTTATTAAAAAAAATTCCATTGCAACAAAAAAAGGTGTGAATTCTGATATAACTTTAGGACAAAAATATTACTCTCTTTTCAACTACACTTATGAATATTTTGGGCCTAATGATTTGATTGATACCTTGTTGGTTGTGTATATGAAGAATGGTAAAAATAATCGGAGAATTTACTTATTTGGTAATTTAGAAAGAAAGAAAACAACTATTAACTTGGATAAGACGTTTCACTTGTTTAGTCATTAACTTGTATATTCTCTTTTCTCTTGTCTTTTTGCATTTGTGTGCATTAGATTGACGTTTGTGGGTATCTTCACCGTAAGCCCTCACGAGACTACAACTCGTCCACTAGGGACATCTAGGGGTTTAAAGGGTTGTTGCATACGTTAAATGCACCCGTGATCCCTACGAAAGTGGCTTAGTTTAATTTTAATTATTTATTGTATTTTATATTGTTGTTTTGCTCGAGGAATTGCAAAATGTTAGGTTTGGGGTGTGATGAGCGAAAAATATATCAATATTTACCGTTTCTTTTACTTAATATTTTGTATAGTTTCTCGAGTTTTATGAATGTTTTGATGTGTTTTAGTTTATTTTGCAGATAAAATAAAATCGGAACTTAATGGAATCAATTAGGACGGAATGTGGAACAAATAAGGGCAAAAATTGGACTTGACATTTTGATTTTAGAGATTGGAAACTTGAAATGGCGTTCTAATGAAGTACAATTTCGGAAATTCCAACTTTGCGTAATTGTCGTATTTTGGCCATAACGTTTTTCTCTGTTATCGGATTGAGGTGATTCAAGTTCCAGATTAAAGAAGGCTCAAAGATCTACAACTTTGAAGCTCGTAATAATTTCAAATTCTGAAGTTTCCATGACCGAAATTGATAAAACAGCCGGAAGTATGTTATGTGTAATTATTAAAGTCATTTTCAAAATAAAATAATAATAATAAAATAAAAAATGAAAATTGTCAAACTTCCACCAAACATGCTTGTATGTTTATGAAGGATTTGGTGTCATGTTTGGTGCAATGTTTGGTGGAGCAATTGGTGGAGAAATCGGTGGATGCCTTTAGATTTACCTATAAATATCAAGCTAAACTTTGTAAATTTTTCATGCTTTCTTGGGAGGAATTTCTCCATGAAAACCTAAAGAAAAGTGTATTTTATATTTATTTAAGTTTTCTTGTATTTTATTTTTATTTAATTAATAAAATGTTGTGTGTTTTCATTTACAGCATGAGCAGGTAATCTCATTTTGCTGGGGTGACAAGGTAATACTTTTAATATAATAAATTAGATTAATCTCCCTTATTTTAATTAAAAATTGGATTAATTAGTTACCGACTATATGGCCGGTTTAGGTGACAACCTTATTTACTGCCTATATGGTCGGTTTTACATTCCAGACGTAGTTTCCGCCTATATGGTCGGTTTAGGTAATAACCTTGTTACCGCCTATGTGGTCGGTTGGATTTAATTGAGACAAATGAAATTTTTTGCCTTTATAGTCTGGTTAAATATAATTAATTAATCGGTAAACATTGACAATAAGGGAGATTTCTAATTTTGAAATATTAAAAGTGGATCCTCTAACCCCAGTATTTTCTTTCATTATTGTAATTTTACTTTTATTTATCTTTAAGTTATTTTTTATGATGTTTTGTTTATTTAATTGTTTAGTAATCCTAGCTATTTGTTGTAACTAAATACATAATCTGGGGTTGCGATGAATTCCAATATCATCGGTTTATAATGGGTTATTTTGTGTCTTGGGTAATATAAAGGTTTATTCATTAAGTCTTAAGCTTAATGCTTCTTGTTAACTGGCCATTAATAAGATTGATATGGTAAACTTAAAATAAACTTGACGAAGGAATTTTAGGTTTCAGCCTTAGACTTAATAGCCCACGATCTCCCTTAAGGATTAGATACTCCTTAATAGATTTCCTTCCAGGATAGACATATACATGTCGGGCGGGGGTAGCCACAATTGGAACTTAATCTTAATGAATTCAGGTAACTTGGTTGACATAGACATATGATTAATTGTGTTATTTGGGTGTTTACATCTGACCATCGACATAGGCTTTTGCATATTTTCGTGTTCCAGGTTAATAAACCGATATATTTCATAAACATGAGATAACCACTTCATCTTTAAAAGATATTGGAAGGATTCACAACCCTAGATAGTTTTATAATATTGATTTTACCTTTAATTTACTTTCGCACTGTTTTATTTACTTGTTTTTAGCAAAAATCACCATCCAATCAACAAACCAATCTATTAGGTAAACATTTAACTTCATAAATTGATAGCTAAGGTATTAAGTCCTCGTAGGATCGATACATTTTATACTACATGAATAATACGTGCGCTTGCGTTACGTGAGTGATTTCACCGATCACCGAGTACTTCTTAACATACTCAAAACATGCCATTATCTAATTTCCTCACAACATCAAAACTTCAAAAATATTTTTCCCCCAGCATGCTAAGAATATTTTTCCCTCATGCCCATTTTACACCTTGACATTAATTTCAATCAAAACTTAGGCACAAATCACTCTAGACAACTTCATAACCATGAATTGAGGCTTAAACTTTGTCCAATCTTATCAAACAACAAATCCCCAAATTCATATGGTTCCTAAGTGTGAGAATGCAAGTGAAGAATGAATGCTCATTTTCTTAAATAAGAAGAAGAAAGAAGAAAGAAAATTTTACTTGACCAAGAAAAGCTTGGAAGCTCATCACCATTTATCAAAATTCCATGGGAAATGAAGAATATGGGAGGACTCCCTTGCATCTATGGCTCACGTTTTGGCCTCAGAGATAGATGAGTGAATAGTCTCCTATTTATAGGGAAAAAGGCTGATTTTTTTTTTGTTATGAAATGAGTGGTTAGATTTGTGCCACATCACTCATTCTAGTCCATTCCATAAATCATTATAGCATCCCCGGTAATCACGTTTTTTACCTTCTTCTGGTTCGAATTTAGAAAACTATACAACGTAGAAGTTGTAGGTCTCACTCTTAGATTTTCGACGATATAAAAGTCATAAAAATTAGAGATCGTATGAAAATGTTACGGCCCAAATACTAAGGGCTATCTAGAATAGAACATAAAGTAAATTTCGTATCGGAACTGCAACGAATTTATCGAATATTCAGAAAGTAATTGATGAGCACATACACGCTCGAGCATGATTTATGTCATGTATTATGCTACTTATAACATATTAGTCATCGGAATTTCCGGGGTGTTATATTTTCTCCCCCTCTTAAATAAGATTCGTCCTCGAATCCCATTATATATCGAAATCCTGGAATTCGTCTAGGCTTGAAGTTCCTTGATACTGAATATCTTACCACAAGTCACATGATTCACACACTATTTTCTAAGCCACTAACTTCCAACTGGCTACATACTCATAACCAACTCTGCTTCACCAACTATATCGCATTACTTCCCGACGACCTTCCATACGTTGTCATTATACCATAAGACAATGAAATTATCATGCTGAACCTTGTATGCCATGAATTGGAAGGCATAATTAGAGATGTATTCAGATTGTCTGCGTGAACCTTTACTAGCTTGTAAGCTTATCTTAACATCTGCTTTATGTATAACATTTCTTGCCATGCTAGCACATAATGCACCAAATTTCGTGGGCTCTAGTAAATAATCCCTTGAATTTGTGACTGAGAGATAATTCCTCGTCCTTATTCTATGAAATTTCTACTGAGTACTTTACACTACGGTCATGCTACAACTATTATGATGTGTCCAAGAAATCCCATTTCTAGACTTCTAGTGATGCTCAACATTCTTTGCCTCAATCGGTTTCTTCTTAACTGGTACTTTCGAGTTTTTCTAGATATACTAGTGTCTTCTATGGTTAAGCTTTTTCATATTCGGCTGCCAGTCATGGTGAAAAATGCATAAAGGATAATCTTACTAGGTATTTTCTTAGCGTTAAATACTCGACCTTATTCTGTTATTCATTCTCATAACTTAACTATTTATTCCTCCATTTTCCCATTGCTAAGCTCCGACTGCTTATAAGTTCCGTACTTCAAATTCTTCTATCTTTGCCTATCTTTGGGGATTAGAAGTTCATAATTCATGGTCAAATCTTTAATGTACTTTTAGCTTTCTATCGTTGTTTGTCGATACCTTTTTATATCCAGGACATTAACCTTGGGTAGACTTCCTGGCGGTCCTTCCTAATTGGCTACAGATTCAGGGACAATGTACTTATGATAAGCTTAACTGTATGTACACTTATGCTTAAGCTGTATTTCTTACTGTTCACATTGACACTGTCAATTTGTTTTTTATTATTGTTCGTACTCTTCTCGTATTTTTAAATTCGTTACTAATATAAATCTAGTTAACCCTCCTTTGTATTGACTTGCTCTCTTTGTCTGGTTACACTGTAGAATATTCCATCTTCAATTACTCCCATAGTCATATTCTTAACGGTGTGCTACGAATAGAAACACACGGGTTATTCTCATTATCTTCCTTTCACCTCTATTTAATAGGATTCCAGTCTTATTCCAATACTGAGAAACCTTGTTGTTACGCACTTTTGTCATTTCTTATCTAGTATTCTTTCATACTTTATTCTATACCTGAAACTTCTATGATCTATGTCTCTATCTTCTTATCCGAGGGGTATTATCTTTTAAATATTTATTACCCTACCTAACAGAACATTTTACTAAACCACAGATTCATTTTTTTCTAGGAAAACCAATGGGACGAACATCGATGTTCATCATTATCACTGTTGTCTAACGACAGTTGGGAGGATGGAGACTGGTCCTTGAGTATTTTTCGGTTGCGTTGTCTCTCTGGTCGTGTGTGATGTAGTTCCACATGCTATTCATTATAATCCTAGGATTCCATTATTTACTCATTTGATATAAGATTTACACACTAAGGCACTACTGTCAAAAATTATTTGAATTACCTCCTTCAACTTTACTCCTGATTTATTTCCGACTATTAATAACTCTAGCTTTACTGAGAACCTCCTTCAGGTTTATGCTCTCACAAAATCCTACCATACTCCCTTTGTTATTCTTCATTTCAGAATTTTGCTCTGTTACTTCGATTTCCTCATTATCTCAATTTCTTGAACCTCTTAACTCATTACCTCTCTAGAAGCTTCATATTTTACCACAAGTTATGGTATCACTACTGAACCTTTGGCTTCGATGTTGCTCTCTTACTAATCTTTTCTTTTCTGGTATGGTGGGAAGCTTTATATAAGCTGTATATCTTACTTCTGAGGGTCGTTATCCGCGTTGGCTACTCTTGACTCCTTACTCCTTAGAGTTTTTCTTCCTTAAGGGCTAAACATTCTACGATAGAACGGTTTATTTCTTCTAGATTTGGCTAGACATACCGTGAATTCAAATTATTCTATCTCGTATAAAATATTATTATCTTATGATTTTTGTCTAGATTCTGTTGAACTTCTTGGCTCGGCTATCTTGCTATTTCGTTATTTTTCTATCCCATCAGATACTCTTCTTTACTTGTTCAAATCCTGACTGGGCCCTACATTGAGAGGCGAATGCATGTTTTCCATAGAGTTATGAGAAAATACTCATTATTGTTATTTGTCTAAGCTCAGTGATGGCCTGGTTATGTGTCTATATACTTGTTAGGGTAGGGGCTAGTGGAAGGAGAATTACCATTTGTTCTATTGGGATCTGCATTGACTACTTCATGTCTTAAAGTTCCGCAACCTTTATCAACCATCCCGAGGTCTCATTTTACGTTACTATCTTCAAGCTACGTTATCTATGTTATTGTATGTACTGATCTTCCTTGTTACTTCCCATATCATTCTTTATTATTTCCTTATCATATCTATTGGTTCAAAGTTGTGATGTCAATGCTAGTGGTAGTTCATTCTTATTAGCTATTTTCTAGATCTGTACTCTCTGCTCTTGCTATAGGCTACAACTATGACATTTAATTGTATTGTTCGTACTCGTACGTTGACCGGCGTAAACACACATGTATAACACAAGCGCACGTATCGTTCAAGTAGTATAAAAATATCGATCCCACGAGGACTTAATATCTAATCTATTAATTTTATGAGGTCAAATGATTACTAGTATCTAACATGTTGTTTGATTGATTTGAAATGGTGACGATTCTAAATTTAAAAGCAAGTAAATAAAATTTTTGAAAATAGGTTTTAAGAAAATTCAATATTAAAAACTATCTAGGGTTGTGATTTCTTCCAATATCATTTTAAAGATGAAGTGGTTATCTTAAAGTTGGGTAATATATTGATTTATTAACCTGGAACACTAAAATGTGTAAGCCTCTGTCGATGGTCAGACACAAATATCCAGTTTAACCCAATTGAACCATATGTCTATGTCAACCAAATTATCTGGATTCATTAAGTTTAAGTTCCAATTATGGCTACCCCCGCCCGACAGGTATATTCCTATCCTGTAAGGAAATCTATATTAAGGGTTATCTATCCTCAAGGAAGATCGTGGGCTATTAAGTCTAAGGTCTTAAACCTAAAATCCCTATGTCTTGTTCATTTTAGAATTACCAGTTCAATTTTATTAATGGCCAGTTAAGAAAAAACATTAGGTTTAAGACTCAATAAATAAACCTTTATATTACCCAAACTATAATTTAACCCTTTATAAACCGGTGATATTGGATTTCATCACAACCCCAGATAACTGGCTTAGTTACGACACATATTTACAGGTAGTTGACCGGCGTAAACACACACGTATAACGCAAGCGCACGTATCGTT
Source organism: Zanthoxylum bungeanum (assembly GCA_019454045.1). Taxonomy (NCBI): domain Eukaryota; kingdom Viridiplantae; phylum Streptophyta; class Magnoliopsida; order Sapindales; family Rutaceae; genus Zanthoxylum; species Zanthoxylum bungeanum. Next base: position 15,376 of record SKCR01038345.1, read on the forward strand.
CAAGTAGTATAAAAAGTATCGATCCCACGAGGACTTAATACCTAAGTTATTAATTTTATGAGGTTAAATGATTACTAGTATCTAACAGGTTGTTTAATTGATTTGAAATAGCGACGATTCTAAATTTAAAGACAAGTAAATAAAATTGTTTGAAGGTAGATTTTAAGAAGATTCAATATTAAAAACTATCTAGGGTTGTGATTTATTCCAATATTGTTTAAAGATGAAGTGGTTATCTTATAGTTGGGTAATATATTGATTTATTAACCTGGAACACTAATTTATGTAAAAGCCTCTTCCGATGGTCAATTACAAATACCTAGTATAATCCAATTGAACCATATGTCTATGTCAACCAAATTACCTAGATTCATTAAGATTAAGTTCCAATTATGGATACCCCGCCCGACAGGTATATTCCTATCCTGTAAGGAAATCTATTAAAAGGATTATCTATCCTCAAGGAAGATCGTGGGCTATTGAGTCTAAGGTCTTAAACTTAAAATCCCTATGTCTAGTTCATTTTAAGTTTACCTAATCAATTTAATTAATGGCCAGTTAATTAAAGAGCATTAAGATTAAGACTCAATAAATAAATCTTTATATTACCCAAATTATAATCTAACCTTTATAAACCCGTGATATTGAATTTCATCACAACCCTAGATACTAACTTAGTTATGACACATAGCTAGGGCTAGCAAAAACTTAAAAGTAAAAACCATAAAGTAACAGTGCTGAAAAGTAATTGCAGTAAAGTAAAAGCTTAAAAGTAAATTAAAATAAAATGCTAAGGTAAAAAGGAATTATTTCTACTACTACTTTTTTAGATATCTCCCAATAAAATAATATATAACTTGTGATAATATAACCACCGACCATCTGGCCCTGGCGGTATCCTGTTTAAGTCAAATTAAGTCCATAACCAGCCATAAAGGCGGAACCAAAATAACCAGCCATAAAGGCGGAAAAAGGAATTTTATTACCAACCGACCAATCTGGCGGTATCCTTGATTAGTCAGGTTTAAACCGGATTAACATAAAATTACCAACCGACCAATCTGGCGGTATCCTTTTTAAGTCAAATTTTAAATAGTAAATATATTATTTTTAAAGGAGATTAATCTAAAAAGTAATAGTAAAAGAATTACCTTTCACCATAGCATAAGGAAGTTACCTCCTCATAGTGAATAGTAAAAACTGTAAAATAAAGAAAGTAAATTATTATTATTACAGAACGTAATTAAAAATTACAAAACTAAATTAAAAGAAACTTAGAGAGAGAAGAACTCCCTAATTACATCAAAGAAGTGGAAGGGAGAGGTGTAATGAAATCTGAAATTTCGAGCTCTATTTATAGGCGCGAATAAGGTTCCAGCGTCGCGACGCTGGGTACAGTAAAACGTGGCTCAATGACGGCTTGACACGTGGCGAGGCGGCTAAGAGATCAAATCTTATCCGATGACGTGGCACTGTTCATGACGTCATTGCTTACGTCACGCTGATGATGTGGAGGGCGATTGTCGGCACCGTTAGATCGCGACACGTGGCATCGGCGCACATTAGCATCTCCGTTGTGATGGCGACACGTGGCATGCGCAAGATAGCATGATCGGCGCACGTTAGCAGCGGCGCATGTTAGCAAATTTCTCTGATTGGTCCATGTGTCCACGGCGCAAGTTAGCAATTCCGGCGCATTCTGGGCGTCGCGACGCGCAAGGCTTCAGCGTCGCGACGCTGAAATGATGATTTTGCCCTTTTTGTCCAGTGTTTCCTGTTTTGCTCCAATTCACTTCCAGAATGTCCTGAAACTTTATTTATCTACAAAATAACACAAAACACATCAAAATATTCACAAGACTCAAGAAACTATACAAAATATTAGGTTAAATGAGTGGGAAATAGTGATAGAAATACCACTCATCACACCCCCAAACCTAACATTTTGCTAGTCCTCGAGCAAAACATAAATATCTTTAAAATAAAATTTAACTAAGCCACTTTCGTAGGGATCACTGTTGCATTTAGCATATGCAACAAGCCTTTAAACCCCTAGGTGTCCCTAGTGGACGAGTTGTAGTCTCGTGAGGGTTTACAGCAATGATACCCACAAACATTTTACAAAAGTAAAAAGGTAGTAAAACTAATGCACACAAAAGCAAAAAGACAAGAGAAAAGAGAATAAAAACGTTAGTGACTAATGCACACAACTCCAAGTTACTAGCTGTTTTGTTTCATTCTAAATTACCGAATAAGTAAATTCTCCGATTATATTTACCATTCTCCATATACACAGCCAACAAAATATTAATCAACTCATTTTTGCCCACAACAGTCAAAAGTGCAGTTGACAAGAGAGTAATATTTTTGTCCTAAAGTTTTATCAGATTTCACACCTTTTTGTCGCAATGGAATAATTTTTCTGATTTTTCTAATTTTTTTCTTTGCTTTTTCTGAATTTTGACTTTTTTATTTATATACAATACCTTCCGTCTATGTAGCGAGCTTTGGGTCAGTGGCTCCCAAACCAGTTGGCTTTAGGGCACCAGGTGTTAAGACACCCCTACGGACTTAATTACCCAGACTTTAGATATAAATATATATTTTGCAGCATCTTCGATCCATGTAAGGAGCTTTGGGCCAATGACTCCCAAACCAGTTGGTTTTAGGGCACTAGGTGTTAAAACACCCTTACAGACTTAATAACCGGATCTTAGATACTTTATTTTTGTACATCCGAATTTTTTTTTTTTACTCCACTGCTTTTTAAGATGCTTCCTCCAATTGAACTAGAGCACTGAATATTACAAACTTTTCAACTACAGCTCATGTCTGTATGTACTATGCATGTTGATAATACCTGCAACTGAGCATATGAAGATCCATTTTAGTCAGTATTAAGGATAATTCACAAATTAAATAATTAAAAGGAAATAAACAAAAATTAACTTGTTTCGAAATAATTGGTTTGAGATACGTCTCAGGAGTGGAAACTCCTTACTCGGCTATTTCTTACCAATTTCACCTTTTTAGTCCAAATAAAAACACAAAAACACAAAATATTTTTGTAATTTTTGAAAATTTTCCAATTTTTTTTGTATTTTTCGAAAAACTTTGGACTAAAAATAAAAACAACATACAAACTAAAAACAATGTACTAATCAACTAATTCCCTCCCCCAAGCCTAAATGAGACATTGTCCCCAATGTCTTAAACAGTAGAAGAAGAGTTTAGAGAGTCGTACCTGGTTCGCTGAAATTTTACAGGAAATTAAAGGTTAAGATCCAGATTAATTCGACGTCTCTTACCACGATCGTCCTCGGACCAATTTATCTTTGAAATGATAGGGTCAACTTTCGGTTCATAGGCTATGAGTTGGTCAGATTAGATCTGGAGCAGTTCTGGCAGTGAAGAGGATCTTTAAAGGTTTTGACAATCGTAAAAACCATCAACGTTGTACAGCCCAATTGGTTTTCTGGTGTATGTTCAGGTTCGCCCAAGATAGTACAATAAAAATTTCCTCCAATGTGCCCAAGCCACCTGGCAAAGCAATAAAAGCATCAGCACGGTTAATTATTTCTACCAGTCGTTCAGACATACCTGGCACGATCAGTTCCTCTCCGTTTGATGGTTCAATAAGATTTGCCTCTGCCAAGGTTTTGGGATGATTCCCAAAACGTGACTGCCTCCTTCCTGTACGGCCTTTGAAACAATCCCCATTAGTCCAAGATTACCTCCGCCATATATTAAGTGCATATTCCTTGCGGCTAAGACTCGACCCAATTCTTGTGCTGCTTCTATGTATTGTGGTTTAGTACCAACAGTACTACCGCAAAAACACAAGATGTTGTCAACTCGTCTTCTTGAAGTGGTTCCATTTTTTACTCTGGATGTCTTCAAAAGTGCAATGATGAGTTGAATTTATAGTACCTGAAAAAGGGTGAGTAAAAATAGCACAAGTATCTTCCAAAGGACGATTAGTAGCAAAATAGTAAAATAGATCGTGATAGTCAACAAGATCTGGATCCTGTCGGAGAAAATAAAAGAAAACAACAAAACAAATCACAATTATTAGAAAAGACAAAGAGATATAATATTTACAAAAATAACAGCTTGATTGACGTCTATGCGTCAGGGACAAGCTTCCCATCCAATTTTCTTATAAATTGGCAAACAGGGTCTTTTTGAGTCAGATTCCCAAGACTTAACTGTTGTCTTTCTTTTTGAAATTGTGTATGTAATCTGCGAAAGTCTATGTGAACATATCCACTGGGATGCGTCTCAAGAGTCGAAGATATATCATCTAAAGACTCCTTACTCAAGCCATCCCTAATGAATTTAATTTTGTCTTCGCGATTAACAGACACCATTCCTAAAGAACGACAACGAGTATGTAATTCCATCGTGCACATTTGTAACAAACACCCATTTGCTTAGCTCTTCGTTTCTTTGCATAGGTGCTTCTTCCAAAACCAGGCAGATGTGAAATAAAAGATTCAGAAGACTCACCTGCCAATCGAACTCGTGCTTCAATTACCCAACGAATGTCATTGGGACACCATGGATTGTTAATAGTCTCATTCGTTCCAAGCGAGCTTTGTAAACTTTCATTAAAGATTTTTGAGGGAGAGGAAGAGAAAATTGCTTGTGAATATTTGTGAGAGCTTCTTCCATCTTGAAATGACTTAATCTGTAAAAACTAAACACACAAAATTAAATCACACCAAATCACAATATATACAAAAATTGCATGGGTTACCTCCCTGCGAGCGCTAAGTTTAAAGTCGTCAGCTAGACGTGACTGCTTGAACGTTTATGCTGGATCTGAAAGTGTGACACTTTCTTTTTGTCGCTCAAATGATTCTCCCCAATAGTGCTTGACACGATGACTGTTCACTTTGAATGTGTTGTTGGTATTGGGATCCAGTAACTCAACAGCTCCATATGGTAAAACCTGAGTGATCACAAATGGTCCGGACCACCTAGATTTCAACTTTCCAGGGAAAAGTTCAATCTTGAGTTGTACAACAACACCTGCTACCTTGGTTCCAATTGTCTGTGCACTATTTTTTGGTCATTCCATTTTTTGGTCTTTTCCTTGTATAATTTGGCATTGTCATAAGCCTGTAGGCGAAATTCCTCGAATTCATTGAGTTGGTGAAGTCTTTTCTCTCCTGCAGCTTGTGAGTCAAGATTCAACTTCTTCAGTGCCCAGTACGCCTTGTGTTCAAGCTCAACTGGCAGATGGCATGCTTTCCCAAACACCAATCGATATGGGGACATACCAATGGGTGTCTTATAAGCTGTCCTGTAGGCCCATAATGCATCATCTAGTTTTGTTGACCAGTTCCTCCTTGTTGATCCAACGGTTCTTTCTAGGATTCTTTTGATCTCCATGTTTGAAACCTCAACCTGTCCATTTGACTGTGGATGGTAAGCTGTGGCAACTTTGTGAGTAACTCCATATTTGGATAGGAGTGCATCAAAGTATCTGTTGCAGAAATGTGAGCCACCATCGCTGATAATTGCCCGAGGTGTTCCGAATCGAGTGAAAATGTTTTTTTTCAGGAATTTGATCCCCACTTTTGAATCATTGGATGGCAATGCAATTGCTTCGACCCATTTGGAGACGTATTCTACAGCAACCAGGATGTACAAGTTTCCAAATGATGGAACAAAGGGTCCCATGAAATCAATACCCCATACATCGAATATCTCCACTTCCAGAATATTTTGCAACGGTCCTTCGTTTCTCCTCGAAATATTCCCCGTTCTCTGGCACCTGTCACATTAAAAAGCAAAAAGATAAGCATCTTTAAAAAGTGTGGGCCAGAACAAACCTGATTGAAGGACTTTGGCTGTAGTTTTGTTTTCGCTGAAGTGTCCGCCGTATGGTGATGAATGATAATGTTGTAAAACACTGTTGACCTCCTCATGTGGAACACACCGTCTCAATAATTGATCAGCACACCGTTTGAATAGGTACGGCTCGTCCCAGACATAGTGCTTGACTTCTTTGAAGAACTTCTTCCGTTGCTGAGTTGTCCATTCCAACGGCCATTTTCCTGATACAATGTAATTGACATAGTCAGCATACCAAGGGACTTCCTGTTGATTTATGGAAAACAGTTGTTCATCTGGAAAAGTTTCTTTGATTGATGGATCTTTGTCAGCTGTTTCTCCATTGTCGAGCCTTGATAGATGATCTGCCACCTGATTCTCTGTTCTTTTCATGTATCTGATCTCCACATCAAATTCTTGTAGAAGAAGTATCCAACGGATCAATCTGGGTTTGGCATCTTTCTTTGTGATCAGATATTTGATTGCTGAATGATCTGTGTAGAACACCACTTTGGGACCCAACAGATAAGAGCGGAATTTGTCAAAAGCGTACACAACTGCTAGCAACTCCTTTTCAGTGGTTGTGTAGTTGAGTTGAGCTTCATTCAAGTTCTGCTGGAGTAGTAAATGGTGTGGAAAATCTTTGCTTTGCGTTGTCCCAAAACTGCACCTACAGCAAAATCACTAGCATTACACATTACCTCGAATGGAAGGGTCCAATCTGGTGCTACAATGATGGGGGCAGAAATCAGCTTATGTTTTAAGATCTTGAAAGCTTCCTGGTATTCTTTGGTAAAGTTGAAAGGCACATCCTTTTCCAGAAGATTGCAAAGAGGTTTGGCAATCTTGGAAAAGTCTTTGATAAATCTCCTGTAAAAACCTGCATGTCCAAGAAAACTCTGAATCCCTTTGACAGATGTTGGTGGAGGTAGTTTCTTAATTGTCTCGATCTTTGCTTTGTCTACCTCGATTCCCTTTTGTGAGATCCGGTGTCCAAGAACAATGCCTTCTTGCACCATGAAGTGGCATTTCTCCCAGTTGAGTACCAGGTTTGTATCTTCATACCTTTGTAATACATGTTCCAAATTTTGCAAACAATGGTCAAAAGAATCTCCAAACACAGAAAAATCATCCATAAAAACCTCCATACTCTGCTCCAGCATGTCTGAGAAGATGGCCATCATGCAACGCTAAAATGTAGCAAGAGCATTACATAATCCAAATGGCATCCTGCGGAAAGCAAAAGTACCATAGGGACATGTAAAGGTAGTTTTCTCCTGGTCTTCTGGTGCGATGGCAATCTAATTGTACCCTGAATATCCGTCCAGAAAGCAATAGAACTCATGTCCTGCTAATCTGTCTAACATCTGGTCAATGAATGGTAGTGGGAAATGGTCATTCCTCGTGGCTTTGTTAAGTTTCCTGTAGTCTATGCATACTCTCCATCCAGTCACCGTTCTTGTTGGGATCAGCTCGTTCTTTTCATTGGTGACCACAGTAATTCCTCCTTTCTTTGGTACACACTGCATAGGACTTACCCAAGTGCTATCTGAGATGGGGTAAATGATACCAGCATCCAACCATTTGATGATTTCTTTCTTCACAACTTCCTTCATGATTGGATTGAGTCTCCGTTGATGCTCCACTGTGGGTTTGTATTCATCATTCATCAGAATTTTGTGCATGCAAAATGATGGACTAATGCCTCGAATGTCTGTTATAGTCCAGCCAATGGCTCTTTTGTGCTCTCGTAATACTCTTAGTAGCTTTTCTTCCTGATCCAATGTTAGAGAAGAAGAAATAATAACAGGTAATTCAGAAGAGTTTCCAAGAAATGCATACCTGAGATGGCTCGGAAGTAACTTTAGTTCCAGCTGTGGTGGTTCTTCAATCGAAGGTTTGATTCGATCTTTCTTTGGCAATTCCAAGCTTTCAACTGGTGGTGTTGCTTTGAATCGGAATGGTTTGTCAAGGTAGTTAATACATTCCAGGATTTCAGCATCTAGCTCGCTGTCAGTCATATTGGTGATGCAAGCTTCAAGTGTATCTGTGGGATTTGGCTCAGTATCATGAATGATACTATCAATAACATCAATTCTGAAGCATTCTTCTTCTTCCTTTTCATTGCTCGGAAATTTCATAGCTTTGAAAACATTAAATTTCACTTCTTGGTCCTGCACTTTCATGGTTAGTTCTCATTTTTGCACATCAATTACAGTTTTACCAGTAGCAAAAAATGGTCTCCCAAGAATGATAGGTATTTCTTTGTCTTCTTCCATGTCAAGGATGATGAAGTCTGCTGGAAGGATGAGTTTGTCAACTTTGACCAGCACATTTTCAACGACTCCTCTTGGAAATGCGAGTGTTCGATCAGCAAGTTGCAAAGATACCGAGGTAGGCATTGCTTCTCCAAATTGCAGTTTCCTGTAAATAGAAAAAGGCATTAAATTAACACTGGCACCTAAATCACATAAAGCCTTACCAATGTAATGTTCTCCAATTGTGCATGGAACTGTGAAACTGCCAGGATCTTTCAACTTCGGGGGAAGCTTCCTCTGAATGATGGCGCTGCATTCTTCCGTTTTAAAGCTACTGTCTCGTAATCTCCCAATCTCCGTTTTCGTGAAAGAATGTCTTTCATGAATTTGACATAGCTGGGCATTGTTCCAAGGCTTCTGCAAATGGAATGTTGATGTGCAGCTTTTTGAAAATCTCCAAGAAACGAGCAAACTGTTTGTCCAATTTGTTTTTCTGAAGACGTTGAGGAAAATGGTGGTGGTGGAGTGATCTGTTCTTTTTCCTTTGCTTCTTTTTCTTCCATCTGTGGAACTGCATCTTTTGGAATATCTTCAATTGTTGCCTTGGTTCCAATATCTTTATTGATCTCAGTACCACTCTTTAAGGTAATAGCTTGACATTGCTCCTTCCCTCGGTTCCTTGGATTTGGTTCTGTGTTGCTAGGAAGATTACCTGGCGGTCTGTAACTCTGAGCATTGGCCAGTTGTCCGATTTGATTCTCCAGTGCTTTGATGGAAGCTGATTGGCTCTGAATCATAGCTTCATATCTTTTTAATTGAGCTAACATCTCTGCCATCACTGGTTCATTTGTCTGCTCCTGGCCTTTATTCTGTTGCTGGAATCCAGGTGGTGGATAGTTCGCTGTTGGCCTGAATTGTTGCTCCATGAAAAATTAGGATGATTCCTCCACCCTGGGTTGTAGGTGTTGGAATATGGATTGTTCCCCTGCCTGTTGAAATTGTTGACATAATCACTGTTTCTTCAAGTTGATTTGATTCTGGTGCTCCTCCATATGGTGAACTTGTGGATCCAGTGGTAAGAGTCTCCATGAATTTGCATATTTGATCTAGCTTGGGTTGACTGCTGTATTAGCTCCAACTTCATAAATTCCTGCAATTCTTTGAATCAGACTTTTTTCTGTTGGCCACAAGGAATTGTTATTAGCCATTTCTTCAATTAGTTCCCAGGCTTGATCTTCTCCTTTTGCCATCAAAGCTCCTCCAGCAGCAGCATCGATTGTGGTTCTCATTATTCCAGAAGAAAGCTATATAGAATGTTTGGACTTGAAGCCATTTTGGAATCTCATGGTGTGGACATTTCCAGAGTAAATCTTTGTACCTTTCCCAAGCTTCGTAGAGAGTTTCGGAGTCTTGTTGCACAAATGATGTGATGTCATTCCTCAGCTTTCCGGTTCTGGCTGGTGGAAAATACTTTGCAAGAAATTTGGTGGCTAAGGTGTTCCATGATATGATAGAACCTGCTGGTAATGAATGTAGCCAAGCTTTAGCTCTGTCCTTCAAGGAGTATGGGAAGACACGTAGTCTCATTGCTTCTTCAGCTTCTCGGTTGTAATTGAAAGTGCCGCAAACTTCCAGGAAGTTGCTGATGTGAGCATTAGGATCTTCAGTTGCATTTCCCCCAAACTGAACTGACTGCTGAATCATCTGAATGCAAGTTTTGATGTCACCCGCATTTGCTGGTAATGGAGGAAGTACAATACATGAAATGAGTCTGTCAACCACCGGAATGGTTCTGTCTCGAATGGGAATTGGTGGTGCAACCTCCAAAGGTTCAGGTTCCATGTTGACTAAAGCTTCTTGGGCTTCTCGCCTTTCTCTTCTCAACTGTCTGATAGTTCTTTCAATTTCTGGGTCAAGCGGTAGTAGTTCAAAGCTTCTGGTTCGTCTCATGAATTTTTGAGAACCTGAAACACAAGAAAACAATAACAATAAGTAAAAAGAAATTAGATACAAGTAAAAGTATCTAACCCCTAAACTAATAAAAAAGATAAATAAGTCCCCGGCAACGGCCAAAAACTTGACCGGCGTAAACACACACGTATAACGCAAGCGCACGTATCGTTCAAGTAGTATAAAAAGTATCGATCCCACGAGGACTTAATACCTAAGTTATTAATTTTATGAGGTTAAATGATTACTAGTATCTAACAGGTTGTTTATTGATTTGAAATAGCGACGATTCTAAATTTAAAGACAAGTAAATAAAATTGTTTGAAGGTAGATTTTAAGAAGATTCAATATTAAAAACTATCTAGGGTTGTGATTTATTCCAATATTGTTAAAAGATGAAGTGGTTATCTTATAGTTGGGTAATATATTGATTTATTAACCTGGAACACTAATTTATGTAAAAGCCTCTTCTGATGGTCAATTACAAATACCTAGTATAATCCAATTGAACCATATGTCTATGTCAACCAAATTACCTAGATTCATTAGATTAAGTTCCAATTATGGCTACCCCGCCCGACAGGTATATTCCTATCCTGTAAGGAAATCTATTAAAAGGGTTATCTATCCTCAAGGAAGATCGTGGGCTATTGAGTCTAAGGTCCTAAACTTAAAATCCCTATGTCTAGTTCATTTTAAGTTTACCTAATCAATTTAATTAATGGCCAGTATAATTAAAGAGCATTAAGATTAAGACTCAATAAATAAATCTTTATATTACCCAAATTATAATCTAACCTTATAAAACCGTGTGATATTGAAATTCATCACAACCCTAGATACTAACTTAGTTATGACACATAGCTAGGGCTAGCAAAAACTTAAAAGTAAAAACCATAAAGTAATAGTGCTGAAAAGTAATTGCAGTAAAGTAAAAGCTTAAAAGTAAATTAAAATAAAATGCTAAGGTAAAAAGGAATTATTTTTCTACTACTTTTTTAGATATCTCCCAGTAAAATAATATATAACTTGTGATAATATAACCAACCGACCAATCTGGCGGTATCCTGTTTAAGTCAAAAAGTCCATAACCAGCCATAAAGGCGGCGAACCAAAATAACCAGCCATAAAGGCAGAAAAAGAATTTATTACCAACCGACCAATCTGGCGGTATCCTTGATTAGTCAGGTTTAAACCGGATTAACATAAAATTACCAACCGACCAATCTGGCGGTATCCTTTTTAGTCAAATTTTAAATAGTAATATATTATTTTTAAGGAGATTAATCTAAAAAGTAATAGTAAAAGAATTACCTTTCACCATAGCATAAGGAAGTTACCTCCTCATAGTGAATAGTAAAAACTGTAAAATAAAGAAAGTAAATTATTATTATTACAGAACGTAATTAAAAATTACAAAACTAGATTAAAAGAAACTTAGAGAGAGAAGAACTCCCTAATTACATCAAAGAAGTGGAAGGAGAGGTGTAATGAAATCTGAAATTTCGAGCTCTATTTATAGGCGCGAATAAGGTTCCAGCGTCGCGACGCTGGTTACAGTAAAACGTGGCTCAATGACGGCTTGACACGTGGCGAGGCGGCTAAGAGATCAAATCTTATCCGATGACGTGGCACTGTTCATGACGTCATTGCATTGACTGTACGTCACGCTGATGATGTGGAGGGCGATTGTCAGCACCGTTAGATCGCGAACACGTGGCATCGGCGCACATTAGCATCTCCGTTGTGATGGCGACACGTGGCAATGCGCAAGATAGCATGATCGGCGCACGTTAGCAGCGGCGCATGTTAGCAAATTTCTCTGATTGGTCCATGTGTCCACGGCGCAAGTTAGCAATTCCGGCGCATTCTGGGCGTCGCGACGCGCAAGGCTTCAGCGTCGCGACGCTGAAATGACGATTTTGCCCTTTTTGTCCAGTGTTCCTGTTTTGCTCCAATTCACTTCCAGAATGTCCTGAAACTTTATTTATCTACAAAATAACACAAAACACATCAAAATCTCACAAGACTCAAGAAACTATTCAAAATATTAGGTTAAATGAGTGGGAAATAGTGATAGAAATACCACTCATCAGTAGTAAAAACTTAAATAAAATAAAAGACATAAAATAAAATACTAAAAATTAAATAGTGAAAAGTAAATTGCTGAAAAGTAAACTGCTGAAAGTAAATTCTGAAATTAAATACTGAAAATTAATGTGAAAAGTAAATAAAGTAAAAGTATAAAAAAAAAAATGCTGAGGTAAAAGGATCTGCTTTTATTACTTCTATTTTAGATATCTCCCTTAATATAAATATTAACTTTGCATGATAATTACCAACCAGCCATATAGGCGGTATCCAGATTAAGTCAAATTAATAATTAATTACCAACCGACCAATCAGGCGGTATCCAGTTTAGTCAGGTTGAAACCAATTTAAATAATTACCAACCGACCAATATGGCGGTATCCTCGTTAAGTCAGTTTTAACTAGTTTATATATTATAATTAAGGGAGATTAATCTAAATATTAGTCATAAAAGTTTTACCTTTTACCCCAGCAAAGGGGAGTTACCTCCTCATTACTGAAAAGTAAAAATTGAAAATTAAAGAAAGAAAAGTAATGTGCGTAAAAGTAAATGCGGAAAGTAAAAACTGAAAAGTAAAGAAAAGAAAGTGCGAAAGCGGAAATTAATTACTGAAAGGTATAAATAAACAACAAGATACAATCTTCTTAGTATTATTAAGGAATTCCTTAGAAGAAAGTATGAATTTTACAAATGAAATGGCTTGGATATTATAGGCAAAATTTTGCCCCATCAAATCATCCACCAAATCAATTATTAATTGCTCCACTAATTGCTCCACCAAATCCATTATAATTGCTCCACTAATCTCTTATCATGTTTGGTGATGATTTGATAATTTTTATTATTTATTATTAATTTATTTTTTTGCTTTGAAAATGATTGAAAGTGACTTTAATAATTACACACTACACACTTCTGGATGGTTCATCATTTTCGGGCATGAAATCTTCAGAATTAGAAATTATTTTGTCTTTCAAAGTTGTAGATATTTGAGTCTTGTTTTATCTGGAACCTGAATAAGCTCAATCCGATATCTGAGTAAAAATTTATGCCCAAAATACGACAGATGCGCAAAACTGGAATTTCAAAACTGCACTTCGTCAAAACGCCCTTTCAAGTTTCCAATCTCCAAATTAAAATATCAAGTCCAATAATTGCCCTTATTTGACCCATATTCATCCTAAAATGATTCATTAAGTCCCAAATATTTTATCTGCAAAATAACTAAAACACATCAAAATGTTCATCAAACCCGAGAAACTAAACAAAAATTAAGTAAAAGGGGCGGTAAATATTGATATATTTCCGCTCATCACACCCCCAAACCTAACATTTTGCTAGTCCTCGAGCAAAACAACAAAATAAAATTAAAATTAAACTAAGCCACTTTCGTAGGGATCACGGTTGCATTTAGCATATGCAACAAGCCTTAAACCCCTAGGTGTCCCTAGTGGACGAGTTGTAGTCTCGTGAGGGTTTACAGCAATGATACCCACAAACATTTACAAAAGTAAAAAGGTAGTAAAACTAATGCGCACAAAAGCAAAAAGACAAGCGAAAAGAGAATAAAGATGTTAGTGACTAATCAGGTGAAACTTCTACTCCAAGTCAATAGTTGTTTGTTTATTCTAAATTACAGAATAAGTAAATTCTCCGATTATTTTTACCATTCTTCATATACACAGCCAACAAAATATTAACATCTCATTTTTTCCCACAACAGTCATAAGTGCAGTTGATAAGAGAGTAATATTTTGTCCTAAATTTCTATCAGATTTAACACCTTTTGGTAGCAATGGAATAATTTTTCATTTTCTGATTTTTTCTTTGATTTTTTTCTTTTTCTATTTTTTATTTATATACAATATCTTCCATCTATGTAGCGAGTGTGGGTCGGTGGCTCCCAAACCAGTTGGCTTTAGGGCACCAGGTGTTAAGAACCCTACAGACTTAATTACCCAGACTTCAGATATATATATTTTTTGCAGCATATTTGATCCATGTAACGAGCTTTGGGCCAGTGACTCCCAACCAGTTGGCTTTAGGGCACTAGGTGTTAAAACACCCTTACAGACTTAATAACTCGGATCTCAGACGTTTTTTTTTTTTACTCCATTGCTTTTTGAGATGCTTCCTCCAATTAAACTAGAGCACTGAATATTACAAACTTTTCAATTTAGCTCATGTCCGTATGTTACTATATATGTTGATAATATCTGCTAACTAAACATATGAAGATTCCTTTTTAGTCAGTTTTAAGGAGAATTCACAAATTAAATAATTCAAAATGAAATAAACAAAAATTAACTTGTTTCGAAATAGGTTTGAGATACGTATCAGGAGTGGAAACTCCTTACTCAGCTATCTCTCACCAATTTCACCTTTTTAGTCAGAATAAAAACAAAAAAACACAAAATATTTTTGTAATTTTTGAAAATTTTCCAATTTTTTTTTGTATTTTTCGAAAAATTTTGGACTAAAAATAAAAATAACACACAACTAAAAAAACAAGGTACTGATCAACTTTCCTCCCCCAAACCTAAATGAGACATTGTCCCTAATGTCTTAAACAGTAAAAGGAGAGTTAAGAAGGTTGTACCTGGTTAGCTGAAAATCTACAGGAAATTAAAGGTTAAGATCCAGATTAATCCTACGCCTCTTACCATGATCGTCCTGAGACCAATTTATCTTTGAAATGATAGGGTCAACTTGTGGTTCATAGGCTATGAGTTGGTCTATTAGATCCGTAGCAGTTCTGGCAGTGAAGAGGAGTTCTTTCATAGGTTTTCACACGAACCCATTTCTCTGAGCATCATCAAGAAACACACAAAGAAAATCATAAAATCCGTCAACGTTGAGCAGTCCAAGCGGTTTCTGGTGTATGTTAGGTTCGCCCAAGATAGCACTACAAAACTTTCCTCCAATGTGCCCAAGCCACCTGGCAAAGCGATAAAAGCATCAGCACGGTTAATCATTTCTACCAGTCGTTCAGACATACCTGGCACGATCAGTTCTCTCCGTTTGATGATCCAATAAATTTGCCTCTGCCAAGGGTTTTGGGATGATTCCCAAAACATGACTGCCTCCTCCTTACAGCCTTTGAAACGATCCCCATAAGTCCAAGATTGCCTCCGCCATATATTAAGTGCATATTCCTTGCAGCTAAGACTCGAACCAATTCATGTGCTGCTTCTATGTATTGTGGTTTAGTTCCAACACTACTACCGCAAAACACACAGATGTTTTCAACTCGTCTTCTTGATGTGGCTTCATTTTTATATGTATTTCTTTCTCAACTCTGGATGCCTTCAAAAGTGCAATGACGGGCTGAATTATAGTACCTGAAAAGGGTGAGAAAAATAGCACAAGTATCTTCTAGAGGATGATAGTAGCGAAATAATATCGTGATAGTCAAAAAGGTCTGGATCCTGTCGGAGAAAATAAAAGAAAACAACAAAACAAATCACAATTATTAAGAAAAGACAAAGAGTATAATATTTACAAGAAAAGTAGTGGCTTGATTGACGTCTATGCGTCAGGAACAAGTTCCCATCCAATTTTCTTATAAATTGGCAAACAGGGTCTTTTTGAGTCAGATTCCCGAGACTTAACTGTTGTCTTTCCTTTGGAATTTTGTATGCAATTTGCGAATGGCTATGTGAACATATCCACTGGGATGCGTCTCAGAGTTGAAGATTTTCATCTACAGACTCCTTACTCAAGCCATCCTAATGAATTTAATTTTGTCTTCGCGATTATCAGACACCATTCCTAAAGAACGATAACGAGTGTTGCAATTAAATCGTGCACATTTGAAACAAACACCCATTTGCTTAGCTTTACGTTCTTTGCATATGTGCTTCTTCCAAAACCAGGCAGATGTGAAATAAAAGAGTCAGAAGACTCACCTGCCAATCGGACTCGTGCTTCAATTACCCAACGAATGTCATTGGGCACACCATGGATCGTCAGTAGTCTTATTCGTTCCAAGCGAGCTTTATAGACTTTCATCAGAGATTTTTGAGGGAGGGGAGGGAATTGCTTGTGAACATTTACGAGAGCTTCTTCATCTTGAAATGACTAAACCTGCAAAAATTAAACACACAAAAATAAAACACACCAAATCACAATATATACACAAATTGCATGGGTTGCCTCCCTGCGAGCGCTAAGTTTAAAGTCGTCAGCCAGACTTGACTTCTCGAACGTTAAGCTGGATCTGAAAGTGTGACACTTTCTTTTTGTCGCTCAAATAATTCTCCCCAGTAGTGCTTGACACGCTTGTTTTTAACCTTGAAAGTTTTGTTAGCGTCAGGATCATGTATCTCAACGGCTCTATTTGGTAAAACTTTGGTGATCACAATGGACCTGACCACCGTGATTTTGGCTTCCATGGGAAGAATTTCACCTTTGATTTGTTTAACAGTACCTTCTGCCCTGGTTCCACTGTATGCGCACTACTTCTCATCATGTATTTTCTTGCCCTTTTCTTTGTACAATTTGGCATCCTCAAAAGGCTGATTGTGAAATTCCTCCAATTCGTTGAGCTGGTGGAAATTTTTCTCTTCTGTTGGCTTGTAGTGCAGAATTGGCTCATTCAGTACAAAAGACGCTTTATCTTTAGGCTCCACAGGCAATTGACATGTTTTAAGTTTGTAAGTAGAACTTTGTCTTTCATCAGAGTTCTGAATGGTACTGTGTATCACATCGAGTTTGAAACATTCCTCCTTCTTTTCATCATCTGGGAAATTCATGGCTTTGAAAACATTGAATGTTACTTCTTGGTCCTGTACCCTCATGGTTAATTCTCCTTTTTGTACATCAATAATGGTTCGACCTGTAGCCAAGAATGGTCTTCCAAGGATGATTGGCACGTCTACGTCTTCCTCCATATCAAGGACAATAAAATCTGCTGGGAAAAGAATTTGTCAACCTTGACCGGCACATCTTCAACTACACCTCTCGGAAATACGAGCGTTCTATCAGCAAGTTGCAGTGAGACTGAAGTGGGCATTGTTTCTCCAATCTGCAGTTTCCTGAAAATAGAAAAATGCATCAAGTTAACACTAGCACCTAAATCACACAGAGCCTTACCAAAGTTATGTTCTCCTATGACGCAAGGAACAGTGAAACTACCAGAATCTTTCAACTTCGGGGGAAGTTTCCTTTGAATGATAGCGTTGCATTCTTCTGATAATGCTACTGTCTCATAATCTCCCAATCTCCGTTTTCGTGAAAGAATATCTTTCATGAATTTGGCATAGGTGGGCATTTGTTCCAACGCTTCTGCAAATGGAATGTTGATATGCAGCTTTTTGAAGATCTCCAGGAACCGAGAAAACTGCTTGTCCAATTTGTTCTTCTAAAGACGTTGAGGAAAGGTGGAGGTGGAGTGATCTGTTCTTTTTCCTTTGCTTCTTTTTCCTCCATTTGTTGATTTGTTTCTTTTGGAACTTCCTCAGCAGTTGTTTTGACTCCAACATCTTTGTTGATCTCAGTACCGCTTTTTAACATGATGCATGACATTGCTCCTTCCCCATGTTTCTTGGATTTGGCTCTGTGTTGCTAGGAAGGGTACCTGGCGTTCTGTAACTCTGAGCATTGGCCAGTTGTCCAATTTGATTCTCCAGTGCTTTAATAGAAGCTGATTGGCTTTGATTGAATGTTGTTTGAGCTTGAAACATAGCATCGTATTTTGCTTCTTACTTTTTGAACATCTCTGCAAACCATTCTTTCATTTCTGGTTCTTTTTCATGCTCTCTGGCCTTTTTTCTGCTGGTGGAATCCAGGTGGTGGATTGTTCTGTTGCTGGAATCCAGGTGGTGGGTTGTTCTTTTGCCCTGAACTGTTGCTCCATGAAAAATTGGGATGATTTCTCCACCCAGGGTTGTAGGTGTTGGAATATGGATTGTTCCCCTGTCTGTTGAAATTATTGACATAGTTCACTGTCTCTTCCTGCTGAATTGGTTCTGGTGCTCCTCTATATGATGAACTTGTGGATCCACCATTAACCTTCATGTTAAGAGTTTCCAGATTTTTGCAAATCATATCCAGCTTGACATTCAGTGCTGTGTGGCTCCAACTTCATAAATTCCTGCGATTCTTTGGATCATGCTCCTTTCTGTTGCCACAAATAATTATTGTTGGCCATTTCTTCAATAAATCCCAAGCCTGATCTTCTCCTTTTGCCATCAAAGCTCCTCCAGCAGCAGCATCAATTATGATTCTCATTATTCCAGAAAGTCCATTGTAGAAGGTTTGGACTTGTAGCCACTTTGCGATCTCATGATGAGGACATTTCCGGAGTAAATCTTTGAATCTTTCCCAAGCTACGCAAATGGATTCTGAATCTTGTTGTACAAAAGATGTGATGTCATTCCTCAGTTTTGCTGTTCTGGCTGGTGGAAAGTATTTTGCAAGAAATTTGGTGGCTAAAGTGTTCCAAGTTGTGATAGAACCTGCTGGTAGTGAATGTAGCCATTCTTTAGCTCAGTCCTTCAGGGAGTATGGAAAAACACGCAGTCTCATGCTTCTTCAGCTGCTCGTTGTAATTGAAAGTGCCGCAAACTTCCAGGAAGTTGCTGATGTGAGCATTAGGATCTTCAGTTGCATTTCCCCCAAACTGTACTGACTGCTGAATCATCTGGATGCATGTTTTGATGTCACCTGCATTTGCTGGTAAGGGAGGAAGTAAATACAAGAAATGAGTCTGTCAACCACCGGAATTGTTCTGTCTCGAATGGGAATTGGTGGTGCAACCTCCAAAGGTTCAGGTTCCATGTTAACAATTGCTTCTTGGCCTTCTCGCCTTTCTCTTCTCAACTGTCTAATGGTTCTTTCAATTTCTGGGTCAAGCGGTCGAAGTTCAAAGCTTCTGGTTCGTCTCATGTAGTTTCTGAGAACCTGAAACACAAGAAAACAAAAAAATAAGTAAAAAGAAATTAGATACAAGTAACGTATCTAACCCCAAAACTAATAGTGAAAGATAATAAGTCCCCGGCAACGGCGCCAAAAAACTTGACCGGCGTAAACACACACGTATAACGCAAGCGCACGTATCGTTCAAGTAGTATAAAAATATCGATCCCACGAGGACTTAATATCTAATATATTAATTTTATGAGGTCAAATGATTACTAGTATCTAACAGGTTGTTTGATTGATTTGAAATGGTGATGATTCTAAATTTAAAAGCAAGTAAATAAAATTTTTGAAAATAGGTTTTAAGAAAATTCAATATTAAAAACTATCTAGGGTTATGATTTCATCCAATATCATTTTAAAGATGAAGTGGTTATCTTAAAGTTGGGTAATATATTTTTATTTAACCTGGAACACTAAATTATGTGTAAGCCTCTGTCGATGGTCAGACACAAATATCCAGTTTAACCAAATTGAACCATATGTCTATGTCAACCAAATTATCTGGATTCATTAAGTTTAAGTTCCAATTATGGCTACCCCCGCCCGACAGGTAAATTCCTATCCTGTAAGGAAATCTATTAAAGGGTTATCTATCCTCAAGGAAGATCGTGGGCTATTAAGTCTAAGGTCTTAAACCTAAAATCCCTATGTCTAGTTTATTTTAGATTTACCAGTTCAATTTTATTAATGGCCAGTTAATAAAAAGCATTAGGTTTAAGACTCAATAAATAAACCGTTATATTACCCAAACTATAATTTAACCCTTTTATAAACCGGTGATATTGGATTTCATCACAACCCCAGATAACTGGCTTAGTTACGACACATATTTACAGGTAGTAAAAACTTAAATAAAATAAAAGACATAAAATAAAATACTAAAAATTAAATAATGAAAAGTAAATTGCTGAAAAGTAAAATGCTGAAAAGTAAATTCTGAAATTAAAACTGAAAATTAAATGCTGAAAAGTAAATAAAGTAAAAGTACAATAAAAGAAAATGCTGAGGTAAAAAGATCTGCTTTTATTACTTCTATTTTAGATATCTCCCTTAATATAATATATTAACTTTGCATGATAATTACCAACCAGCCATATAGGCGGTATCCAGATTAAGTCAAATTAATAATTAATTACCAACCGACCAATCAGGCGGTATCCAGTTTTAGTCAGTTAAAACCAATTTAAATAATTACCAACCGACCAATATGGCGGTATCCTCGTTAAGTCAGGTTTTAACTAGTTTATATATTATAATTAAGGGAGATTAATCTAAATATTAGTCATAAAAGTTTTACCTTTTACCCCAGCAAAGGGGAGTTACCTCCTCATTACTGAAAAGTAAAAATTGAAAATTAAAGAAAGAAAAGTACTGTGCGTAAAAGTAAATTGCGGAAAGTAAAAACTGAAAAGTAAAGAAAAGAAAGTGCGAAAGCGGAAATTAATTACTGAAAGGTATAAATAAACAAACAAGATACAATCTTCTTAGTATTCTTAAGGAATTCCTTAGAAGAAAGTATGAATTTTACAAATGAAATGGCTTGGTATTTATAGGCAAAATTTTGCCTCCATCAAATCATCCACCAAATCAATTATTAATTGCTCCACTAATTGCTCCACCAAATCCATTATTAATTGCTCCACTAATCTCTTATCATGTTTGGTGATGATTTGATAATTTTTATTATTTATTTATTAATTTATTTTTTTGCTTTGAAAATGATTGAAAGTGACTTTAATAATTACACACTACATACTTCTGGATGGTTCATCAATTTCGGGAATGAAATCTTCAGAATTCGAAATTATTTTGTCTTTCAAAGTTGTAGATATTTGAGTCTTGTTTAATCTGGAACCTGAATCAGCTCAATCCGATATCTGAGTAAAAGGTTATGCCCAAAATACGACAGATGCGCAAAACTGGAATTTCCAAAACTACACTTCGTCAAAACGCCCTTTCAAGTTTCCAATCTCCAAAATTAAAATATCAAGTCCAATAATTGCCCTTATTTGACCCATATTTCGTCCTAAATAATTTCATAAAGTCCCAATATTATTTTATCTGCAAAATAAACTAAAACACATCAAAACGTTCATCAAACCCGAGAAACTAAACAAAATATTAATTAAAAGGGCGGTAAATATTGATATATTTTCCGCTCATCATACGTTTTGCTAACTTTTGAGTGATATTGATCTATTCTTATGTTTGTATAGGTTTCTACTACGTTGGCCTATATCGTATACTTTTACTAGGACTGCAAGCCTTGTGCTGATTCACCTGGATTCTTGAATCCTGCTGGGTTTTCTCTTTTCTGACATCAGAAAATTCTTTGGAATTTTTCTAGATGATCTATCTCTCAGTGTTTTCTATCTCTGTCTTAGGATATACCATCGTCAGGCTTCCTTACGGTTATTTTTGTCTGTGCTAGTTAAGGATAGGGTAAGAATTTCATATCTCAATGGGTGTCGATGTTCTCATTCTAGTATTCTTTGTCTAGGTAGAGTCTATTACTCATGTAAGATAGGTTTGAGATAGACTATGTCAGGATAATTTCCTTGACTAGTATCACTGAGCAATTGGAATCTAGGTTTGGGTGTCTAGAATCTCTACGTCATTTTTGGTATCTCATGTCTATTGGACCTTCCACAACCAAATCGGATTTCTTGCTTCTTTTATCTTTCTGACTATTCCTCGTTATTCGAGGAATTCACTATTAATACGATGTGTTCAAAGGCTATTGGATCTGCTTGAAATAATTTTTTGAGGAGGAAAAGAATCTTACGGAAAGGGAAGGAACCGAGAAGGAACCTTACATAGGTCTACTTGATATTTTTTACACATGCTCAAGCTTATCATATTCTATTCTCCTTATTACTACAATAAGTTCTGGTATTTTCTTTATTATCTGATTTCGTATCTCCAGCTCTTATTGCCTCTGGCTGCCTTAAGCATATATGAATCATTCTTTACTTCCTTATAGCTTTCTCTTTTATTCTCTTGGGTGAATATTCTTAGAACTTTAATATATATTCTCATAGCTTATCTTGATCTTCTAATAATAAACTAAGATGACTACAAAAGGATTCTCAGCTAGTACAAGAATTATTGTTGCTTTCATACAGAAGAATATTTGAATAGCTTGGGAATTATTACTAACATGTCTATAGTACTTGAGGATGTACTCGATGATCGGATACTAGAAAGGTAATGCCTCGCATACTAGTATCCCGGACATACTACGTATACAAGACCCCAATATTCTACCCACTTTAGTCACTAACACCTTATACCATGCTTTGATACCATCTTTGTAACATCCCCTTCCAGAAGATGCTACCGGCAGGGAATAGACTGATCTATCCCCCTAAGCCTCTGAATTTCTGACTGTGATCCATACTATAACTCTATCTCAAATGTAAACTTATACATGAGACCATTGCCCAACTCAATATCATGAAATGCAACTTAATACTCATAACAGTATACTCAAATACACTTCTCTTTACAACTCTGTAATGGACACCTTTAACTTATTACAACGACTTATACAATACTAATGTATGCATGTAACTTTACTTCGACTCTGAGTGGACTATAACTTTGTACTCGATCTGTTAGACCCAAACACCCTAGTGACTGCCATCAATATCTATCCTCTTGAGCTCGTCCTCCGAGTAACCTGTAAAACAGAACACTGGGAGTTGGGGGGTTAGATCATTTGAACGACCTAATGAGTGGACAGTTTAAAACAGAAGCTGAAATACTTTATGAAACATCCATTTTCTGAAATCAAAATCAACCCGAGGAAAGCTGATCCTTTTCTGAAAACTCTTTCTTATCTGGAAACACATTATTTTTCTGTGAAAACTCTTCTAGGAAGCCTTTCTATCTGTAAAACTTTGAGTTTCTCTTGAATACTATTTTATAAAACCATCATTCTGAAAACCATGTCTCTCAGTATCTGTAGAAAACCTGACACATTTGGGTGTTATATATATCGTCGTCCCCCCATACGCCTAAACTAGTGGTCTTGGGGCGTTACATATCGTCATCCCCCAAGCCACTGAACTAGAGCCAGGTGTGCAAATCCATGCGATTGGGGCGTTACGTATCTCCGTCCTTCAATGCATGCCACCATCATGTCCATGAATCTAGGGTCTAGGGGCATTACGTATCGCTGTCCCCCTAGCCTTGAAATCTAGGATCTATGGGGTTACGTATCACCGTCCCCCTAGTCATGCTCTGCATTTGCACATGTTATATCCGTCCAATCCATAAGTCAAATCTAAGATGGGTTTTTCCCTAATGCCTCCAAAATCACAAATATCATGCTTTTAAGCTCAATACTTTTCAAAATATTATTATTCATAAAATATTTGAAATCAACTTGGCTAATGCCCTAAAACATTTAAAAATAAGTCTCAAATCAAAATCAAATAGGTAAATATCAACTTGAGAAGAAAAAGGTATATTCACATATTAATAACTTTTGCCAATATTCCTGGATGCGACTGAAAAGGTTCATGCGGAAAAGCTAGTCCGTTTTGTATTCGAGTATGGTTAGCATATATAAAGTAGAAGTTAATCATGGTCATGGATGAAGTGGATGCTCATGCATGTTGTATATGTGTCGGGATATCTAACATGTTAACTGACTTTAACATCCTAGGACAAAACTAAAGTAAGATGAATCTGGTCTTGCTTCGCGTTGTCACTCCAGGTCTTGCACGTCGTGATGTTCATATGATCAGACTGAAACATAGAACTTCTACTTGATACGCGTCAAGACGCTGGGTGTTGAGCGTCGCGACGCTCACATAATCAAACCTGCGGCTTCCATAGGACCTACCTGAGTCTTCCATACGACCGACCTGAGTATTCCATATGACTGACCCGAGTGTTCCACATGATAGACCCGAGTGTTCCACACGACCGACCCGAGTCTTCCACAAAGCCAACCCAAGGCTTTCACACAACCAACCCTAGGCAAACACAAAATCGACCCGAGGTAGAGGGTATTATCATGTTTAGCGTCGCTCACACAACCTGACCCGAGGTGGAGAGCATTCACATGCTCAGCGTCGCTCACACGACCTCACCAAAGGTGGAGAGCATTCACATGCTCGGTGTCACTCACACGACCATACCCGAGGAGGAGAATATTCATATGTTCGGTGTCACGACACTAGCCCATACACGTCGTGACGCTAGCGTAATTTCAGGGTCAATACTAGTTCTCTGTTGTCATTGCCCAAAGCGATTCTAACACTCCCATCACCCTAACACCTTCACAAAATCACATCTTTACATACTCAAAATAGGCCATTATCTAATGTCATCACAACATCAAAACTTCAAAAACAATTTCCCCCAACATGCTAAGAATTCGGCCCTCAAGCCCATTTTACACCTTGATATTTATTTCAATCAAAACTTAGGCACAAATCACTATAGACAACTTCATAAACATGAATTAAGGCTTAAACTTTGCCCAATCTTCACAAACAACAAATCCCAAAATTCGTAGAGTTCCTAAGTGTGATAATGCAAGTGAAGAATGAATGCTCATTTTCCTAAATGAGAAGAAGAAAGAAGAAAGAGCCACTTACTTGACCAAGAAAAGCTTGGAAGCTCATCACCATTTATCAAAATTCCATGAGAAATAAAGAAGATGGGAAGACTCATTTGCATCCATGGCTCACGTTTTGGCCTGAGAGAGAGATGAGTGAATAGTCTCCTATTTATATGAAAAAGGTGAATTTTTTATTATGAAATTAGTGGCTAGATTTGTGTCGCATCACTCATTCTAGTCCATTCTCGAAATCAATGTAGCAACCATGGTAATCAAGATTTTTGACTTGCTTCTGATTCAAATTTGGGAAAATATCCAATGCGGAATTATAGGTCTCGATCTTAGCTTTCCGATGATATAAAATTCATAAATATCGAAGATTGTATAAAAATTTTACGGCCTTAATACTAAGGGGTGTCCGAAATAGAACATAATGTAAATTTCTTATCGGAACTGCAAAGAATTTATCAAATGTTCAGAAAATAATTGACAAGTACATACACACTCGAGCATGATTTATGTCATGTATTATTCTACTTATAACATATTAGTCGTCAGAATTTCCGGGGTTTTATAATTTTTTAGACGAGAAACCTTCACATGTTTCTAAATGACAAAACTGAATAACACTACTTATCTCATTGTCCGGTATGCATCGTCGGAAAATCTAATCAGGACAATACTTGAACAGATATGGATCGTCCCTGTAGAATCTTTTGACTTCGGTCGAAAATTTATTCTTCTCTTAATGGCTCCAGTCTGGAGGTATTTTTCCTGTTACAAGAAAATTGACAATATTAGCATACTAAAGTATTATATTTACAGAAAATAAAAAATCATCATGAAAAGAGTCATTGATAGGAGTTGTGTCAATTGATAACTCATTTGTGAGTCTTGATAAATGATCTGCAACTATGTTATCTGCTCTTTTTTTTTATCCTTAATTGTGATTGAATTCTTGCAGCAACAAAATCTACCGTAGTAATCTTGGCTTTGCATCCTTTTTAGACATCAAATATCTAACAACAGCCTGATCAGAATAAACAATGGTTGATGAACCAATTAAATATGATCGAAATTTGTCTAATGCAAATATTACAGCAAGTAGCTCATTTTCTGTGGTAGTGTAATTTATTTGTGCACTGTTTAAAGTTCTACTTGCGTAATAAATTACATATGACTTACCTTTCTTTCTATGTCCTAATACAACACCAACTGCATAATCACTAGCATCACACATTAGCTCAAAAGGCAAAGACCAATAAGGGAACTGCATGATTGGTGCGAAAGTTAAAAGACTGATTATCTTTTCAAATGATCTTTGAAATTCTTATGTCCATTCAAATGTTGCATCTTTTAATAGGAGGTTACACAATGATCTGGATATGGTATTAAAGTTTTTAATGAACCTCATATAACATCTTATATGTCCGAGGAAAAAATGGATTTCTCTGACTGTTTTTTGTGGTGGAAATTTAGAGATCACCTCTATATTTGCCTTGTCAACCTTAATACCTTTAGATGACACAACTTGACCTAAAATATTTCTTGAATCAGTCATGAAATGACCTTTTTCCAGTTTAACACAAGTTATTTTTCTTCACATCTTTTCAAAATATTTTCCAAATTGTTTAAGTAATTATTAAATGAGTTCCAAAAAATACTTATATCATCCATAAATACCTCTCAACAATGTTCAACCATGTCACTAAATATGCTTAATATGCATCATTGGAATGTTACTAGTGCATTAGAAAGCCCAAATCACATTTTCTTAAATGTAAATATTCCAAAGCAACATGCGAATGTGGTATTTTCTTGGTCTTCTAAAGCAATAAGAATTTGATAATAACCTGAATAACCATCAAGAAAGTAGTAGTAAGGATGTCCTACTGCTCTTTCTAAAATTTGGTCAAGAAACTCTAAAGGAAAATGATCTTTACTAGTGGCGTCATTTAGTTTTCTATAATCAATGCACATACGCCAACTAGATGGGATTCGAGTTGGAATTGATTCTCCTTTATCTTTTTTTCAGTGTTCTAAAACGGGCCGCCTAGGCGCGCCTAGACGGCGCGTAGGCGCTCGACGTCAGCCAAGCATGGAGACTACCACCAAATCGTTGGTGGTAGTCGCGCGATCGATTGGGCGGCGTGAAATCGGTGCTTAGGCGCCGATTTCACCCCCAATCGGCCGACTACGCACCGATACACGGCTGATAATCGGCCGTGTATCGGCGCTAATTTGTTTTTACAGAGGGGGACTAAAACGACGATGTTTTGGGGGTGTTTATAATTAAAAAAAACCCTAAATTTTTCTACATTTCACAGTTCTTCTTCTCTCAAGCTTACGGCTTCTCTCTGCATTTCTTCTTCTTATCTTTTTTCATCACGTCAATTTGGGAAAACTAAGGTAAAATTATTATTTTATTTTTTTGTTCCAACTTGATTTAATTGGAAATTAGTTATTTGATTTAGTAAGTCACTAAGTCTTCATTTTTCTTTTGTCCTAAAATTCATTTGGCCTCTATTTTGATTTTGATTTGATTTTTTTATATGCATTTAAAAATTATTTACATATTCATATTAGAGATTATTAGACATTAGTTCGTTACTTAAAGTTGTTAATTAAAATATTAAATTATAAATTTAAGTAAAGACAATGCAATTTTATTGTAGGGTTTATTTTGTTTTACATTGTCATTTTCTTATTTTATATTGAATTTGTTTTAAGATTTTAAACAGTTTGAATTTTATATCATTATATGGTTGATTGAGTTTGATTAATGGTTTTATGTTTATTACATTTTGATTGAATTTATATGATTTAGATTATTTATGAATTATGATGTTGGAAAATATTATATTTTTAACTGTCAGCCGACTAATTGTCTAGGCCCCGCCTAGGCGCCCTAGGCGCTAGGCACTAGGTCGTCGCCCGACTAGCGCCTAGCGCGTTTTAGAACACTGCTTTTTTTACGATAATTATTCCAGACCTTTTAGGCACAACTTGAGTAGGACTTACCCACTTACTATTGGAGATAGGGTAGATAATGCCTACATCAAGAAGTTTAAGAACTTTCGTTTTTACTACTTCTTTCATGTGAGAGTGTAATATTTTTTGGGGTTGACGATATGTCCTAACATTATCTTCTAAATGTATTTTGTGTGTGCTGATCAAAGAATTAATGCCTTTTATATCTTCTAAAGTCCATCCAATTTCCAATTTATGTTCTTTCAATACATTTAACAACTTACATTCTTGATTGCTTGTTAGAGAGGAAGAAATTACCACAGAGTAAGTTTGTTCATCTCCAAGAAATGTATACTTCAATCTTTTTGGTAAAGTCTTTAATTTCAATTTTGGTGTGTCCTCACGTTTTTCTTCTTCCAGTATTCATAGTTCCATAAAATTTTATTTCTATTCATTGTCTTCCAGTACCTATGTAGAATCAAGTAAAGAAAAATCATTAGAAATACCTGAATCTAGTTGCGTACTTGATTCAAGAATATTAGCTGTATAAATTTCCATAGTCAGTTAAACTCCCCTGAATATGTTCTTCCAAAATTAGTTCAATTAGTTCCATACTCTTGTTTTCACTGTCCTCATCGTATAGTTGTTTGCACATGTTAAAAAAATTAATCTCCAACGTCATATTGCCAAATGATAGATTCATGATTCCATTCCTACAATTAATTAAGGTATTAGTTGTTGCTAAAAATGGATGACCAAGTATTACAGGAATTGGCTTGTAACTGGTTGCTTCAAGTTGTGTTTCCAAGACAATAAAATCCACAAGATATAGACTTGCAATAGTACGTCTTCCACAATTCCTTTAGGTACCTTTACTGATCTACCGGCAAGTAAAATAGTAGTTGAAGTTAGTTTTGAATCGCCAATATTAAGTTGTTGGTAAACTGAAAATGGAAGCCAATTGACACTAGCTCCAAGATCAAGTAATACATGTTCAATTTTGTGATTTCCAATAATACAAGAAATAGTTGGACAACCAGAGCCTTTATATTTCAATGCATTATTGGCTGAGTGAATGGAACTTATATGTTCATCTAGTAAAACTTTCTTTCTTACTTGATATTTTCTTTCAATAATGCACAAGTCTTCAGAAATTTGGCATAAAATGGTATATATTTGATGACATCTAATAAATGAATATTGACTCATCTATTTGAATATTTCATATATCTATAAGGAATGATTTAATTTATTTATTTTGAATGCTTGAGGAAATGGAGGTGCATGTGAAAAATCCTTATTATCAACGATAGGTAATGTGGTTCATCAACCCATTCCTTTCCATTTGAAGCTAAATCTTTTTCAACTTCACAAGATTTAAGAATGGGTCTTTGGATGACCTTACCAATAACAGATTTGACTTGGTCTAAGTGTTGACTACCAGAACTACCATCGTGAGGGTATTGATGACTCTTGGGGTTTGGTTTTCGTTGTGCAGGAAACTTTAATTTCTCATGAATGGTCATTACAGATTTGATTTTGGAAAATGTATCTTTCAAATCAATCAATATTTTCACATTTTGGTTATTGATGGCTTTATATTTCTCAATGAATGCATGCAAAATATCCTCCAGGGTTTTCCTAGGCGGTGGGAGGTATGGTGCATAATTCAAAGAATTTTGAAAATTCTGGTGTACCTGGGGAGGTTATTGCGATGGTTGTGCTTGGTTATCATTCCTCGAATTAAAATTTTAATGGTTTCTTCAACTAGAATTATAGGTTTGAGAGTATGAGTTTGGATTTGGTCTCTTAAAGGTGTTTATGGAACTAACTTGGTCATGAAAATATTCTTGCAAGACTGGTAAGGTTGGGAAAACTTGGGTGACAAATCCATTTGAGTTACAGATATGACATGTCACTTCTTGAATTTACTTGACATGATCAATTTTCCTCATTTCTAATGCCTCAACTTTTTTAACTGGAGATGCATATTTAGCAAAAAGGTCATGGTCTTCCCTAAGGTTAAACATGCCTCTATCAGATGACTGTGGTTTTACAAATAACTCAAAAGTGTATCTGTGTTCCATTTTTGTGCATTCTTTGCTATGTGTTCTAGGTAATCTAGTGTATCTTCGGAACTTTTGTCCTTAAATTCACCATTACACATCACTTCCACTAATTGTCTACTTTGGGGTGTTAAACCCTCGTAGAAGTAGAAAATCAACATCCATGTTTCTAACTCGTGATGTGGACAAACATTTAACATTTCTTTAAATCTCTCCAAATATTGGTAAGGTGTTTCCCCCGACTCTTGTGAGAAAGTTGTAATTCCCCTCTTGAAGGAGTTTATCCTGTGAGGGGGAAAGAATATTTTCAGAAATTGCTCTTGTAAATCATTTCATATTTCTGATGGATCCTGAACTAAGATTATGCAGCCAAATTTTAGTTTTATCCTTTAAAGAAAATGGAAAAAATTTGAGTTGAATTATATTCATGCTTCAAGTTTGGTCTGTACAAGTATTACATACCACTTCGAATTCCCTTAAGTGTTGATAAGGATTTTTTTATTCTAGGCCGTGGAATGTAGGTAAAATTCGGATGACACCTAGTTTAAATTTGAAACATGATGCATCTGGGGGAAAGCAATGCAAGATGGTGATTCTGTTCTACTGGGATTAATGAATTCTCTGAGTGTCCTAAGATGATTAAGATTGGCATGCTGAGAATCATGTTCTACTTGATCAACTGGATTTTCAAATCGGCCAGGTGGGTTTCCAATTCGGTTATCGTCCATTTTAACTGAAGATGAAGGTGATAGAGACTCTCTATTTAATCTACCGTTAGATGATCGAGACCAATTTCTCATGTTAACTAATTGCAAACTAAATGCTAAAATTTAAATATGCAAATACAATACTTACAAAAAGAAAAACAATAAACAAGAGAAAAAAGTTAAAATAAATGAAAAATATAAATGTAGAGATTAGATCCTAAAAACGTCTTATGATTCTTATTAATTCAGATCTCAATTGAATTTCTCGTTCAGCTGTCTCAATTTCTCGAATTAGGTTTTCACAAAAAATTATGGAAGAATCTCTAGATATGGATGGTTCAAGAAATTCGTTGGCAATATATAAGCTCCATTTTAATTGCGTTTTCTGTCTCTTGTAACCATGCAGAATCAAGTACATGATTTTTCTGTATGTGGGACGTCTGGGTTTGGAATTCATTTATGATCAATCAAGACATCTTGGATCTATACAAATGAAAAAAAAGATACAGAAAATACAAAAAAAAAGTAAAAAAAAATACAAGGATATTAAATTATTATTATATTTACTAAATCATATTCCCGGTAACGGCGCCAAAAACTTGACACAATCACAAAATGGTTCGTTACTCCCAAGTATAAGAGTGTAGAAGTAATAAAATAACCCGGTAAGTCCGGGGTCAATCCACAGGGAATAGATTTAGTAAAATAAAATAATAATTCGAGTAAAAATAAAAAGGCTGAATTGAACTAAATGGCAATTTTTGAATTGGAATGCAATGGTAAATTAAAATGCTGGGGTTTAGGAGATCCACTTTTAATATTTCAAATATAGAGAAATCTTACTTTATATAATATACAAATTGTAATTATTACCCAGTTAATTTACTTCAGAAATTAATTATGCCAAAACATATAAAACCAACCATATATGTGGTGATAATATTTGTCTATAACAAGTCCAGTTAAGTACTCAATTATGCCAAATATATAAAACCAGGCATTAAGGCGGTAACAAAGTTTATCAATAATTTGTTCATATATAAATTACTCTCTCATATAATACAGTGTTCTAAAACGCGCTAGGCGCTAGTCGGGCGGCGACCCAGTGCCTAGGGCCTAGGGCGCCTAGGCGGGGCCTAGACAATTAGTCGGCATATAGTTAAAAATATAATATTTTCCAACATCATAATTCATAAATAATCCAAATCTATAAATTCAATCAAAATGTAATAAACATAAAACCATTAATCAAACTCAATCACCATATAATGATATAAAATTCAAACTCTTTAAAATCTTAAAACAAATTCAGTATAAAATAAGAAAATGACAATGTAAAACAACATAAACCCTACAATAAAATTGCATTGTCTTTACTTAAATTTATAATTAAGATTTTAATTAACAACTTTAAGTAACTAACTAATGTCTAATATGAATATGTAAATAATTTTTAAATGCATATCAAAAAATCAAATCAAAATCAAAATAGAGGCCAAATGAATTTTAGGACAAAAGAAAAAATGAAGACTTAGTGACTTACTAAATCAAATAACTAATTTCCAATTAAATCAAGTTGGAACAAAAAAATAAAATAATAATTTTACCTTAGTTTTCCCAAATTGACGTGATGAAAAACGATGAGAAGAAGAAATGCAGAGAGAAGCCGTAAGCTTGAGAGAAGAAGAACTGTGAAATGTAGAAAAATTTAGGGTTTTTTTTTTAATTATAAACACCCCCAAAACGTCATCGTTTTATTCCCCCTCTGTAAAAACAAATTAGCGCCGATACACGGCCGATTATCGGCCGTGTATCGGTGCGTAGTCGGCCGATTGGGAGTGAAATCGGTACCTAGGCCTTGATTTCACGCCGCCCAATCGATTCGCGCGACTACCACCAACGATTTGGTGGTAGTCGCCACGGTTGGCCGACATCGAGCGCCTACGCACCGACTAGGCGCGCTAGGCGGCGCGTTTTAGAACACTGATATAATATGAGGTAAATTGTTAAATGTGCCAACCAATATGAGATAGTCTACATCAAATCAAGGCACCCACAAATATAAGAGAAGATTAAATATTAGTCTTCATATTATAATAATATATTATAATATAAGTAAGATTAATCCATATATTTATATTAAAAGCTTCACATTTTACCCCAGTAGGGTGAAACTAGCTTGCTTTGAATTAAAACACACATAATTTTATTGCTGAAAGCAAAAGAAATTACAGCAATGCTTGAAAAAAAAACACAAGAGTTGGAGCTCCACAAATTTTCATAGAGAAAACTATGGAGCAGGCTAAAGAAAATGAGGTGTTGAACACCTTTATTTATAGTAGATGGCTCAACACCTTTACTAAATTATTATTATTATTATTATTATTATTATTATTATTATTATTATTATTATTATTATTATTTAATTTTTTATTTTTTTTATTTTTGACTTTGGTTTCTCTTTTTGTTTTATAAATTCAAACAATTGTCACAATCCACCGAAAGATGTATTATGCCTTTTAAACCATTTTTTTTTTGTTTTAAAATAATTAAGACTACATGTAGCACACGTTGAATTCTTCATCAATTTCAACCTTTAAAACCACATAATTAGAAACTCTTGTATTATTTCAAATTTTCGATACCATACGCTTTTACTATCCCTATATCATTTACCTATTGATCAGACATACACCGTTTTCAAAACTCTTTCTGAAACATTGATACGGTTTCTTACCCATTATACATTTTCATTCATATTCGTATCTTATCAATCACATAATTTTCTTAATCAGAAAAGACTTATCTTATACCAACTCAACCTTTATACAACTAAATCATATGCATTAGTCATTAACTAACTTATTCCAATAACACACATCTACACGTGCAAATACAAATTTAGAAATCATGATTTACTTCATTTGCCAATCTTACATACTCAATTTATTCATAGCTTATCATCACATACAAATACAAAATGTGTACCAATACGTATACATATACTTGTACATATACTTATACATGCTCATACATTTACGTACACATATGCATGTTATTACCGATTCACGAACTTTCATACATCCATACATACATATAAACATTAAGCTCATTTCATGTCTCACTTCTTATCATATCAATGACAAGGATCCATACCTGTGGTAGTCGATTATTCTAACCATACGTGACCTCGAACTTTGTTTTCAAGAATATCTCTTAAATATACTCTTTTAACCTAACAAGTCAATTACACACACACACACACATGTATAACCAAAATATGAATTCACCAATCTAAAGTTCTCATCGCATGGTTACTTACCTGGCTTCGCGAGCACTCCAGGTCCTAGTCAAGTCTGCCAAAATAAATGGCGAAACATCGTTAGAATCGCAACTTATGAAATTCTCGACTTAATTTTGAAAAAGTTCCGGATCTTTCCGGGATAACCAAATTGAGTCCGATTTTAATATTTTTAGGTCCAGTAATCTTATAACATCATTATAAACTAACCCAAGTCATCAATTAATTTAAATTCTCGGTTTATGTATTTTTGGAGAATCTTCCGAAAAAGTTTATGCAAACGCTACGGAAGGGTCCCAAACTCTCCAAACCTTCCTTGATTTATCCAAACATGTTTGTAATATCATATATAACTCATAACTATCGTTAAAATCAAAACACATCATCATATACAAAAAATCCACTTTTATCGAAAACTTGCATATTCTATCAAATCGACCAAACTCATTCCGTTTTCACTCGGATTCTACCAAATACTCACATTCAATATACTAATACTCAAGCAATTCATTTTATATCATTATGCTACTCTACGAAAGTACTGGATATATCCGAATATTTAGCGAAAAACTTGAAATTTGCGGATTTTTACAGGGAGGTCTTACCGAGATTTCAAGGGCATATAAGGACTCCAAACGATCCCACGAATGTGCTAGAATTGATGGAATTCTGTTCAGAGCTATTGTTCACCGTGGGTCACTATTAATCCAAATTTTTCTTCCTCGTTTCTCATGCAACCGTGGACGGACTAGAAAATTCATCACCGCCAACTTGTAGTATTCTCCGAGAGCTTCAATTTTAGCGGGTGGTTTGGGCCGTGAAATGAAGCGACGAGCCGAGATCGACAAATTTACCATGCGCGTCTCTCTCTTCTCCCTCACCATTCGTCAGCGTGTTGGGGCTGCCGCCGGCCACCACAAGGTGGAGGGGTGTCCAGCGCACCACTCTGGCAGGTCACGCCGGCCAGCGTTGGCCTTCAGGCCGCCGACGCGACCAGGCGTCCTCTAAGTTGTATTTGGGGATGTAGGGTCATGTGAGGTATTTAGAGACATTTTTCCATTTTCGCAATATGCAAAAACTATGGGGTATTTATAGAGAAGTTTCTGAAATTTACATTTTGACCCCCGAAAATTGCAATCGGCTCATGTCATGAAACTTTCTCGAAAAATACACATTTTTGAAGCCCTTCTTATGCAAATTTTGAAAAGTGTTCAATAAGAAAGTTGTTCGTCTCGGAAAAACGAGTCTGATGGTTCAATAATCAGCCTAATCGGAGTTTGTTTGAAAGTTTTATATCCGAAATAATAAACTTTTACGTGTATAACGATAAAATAAGAAATCGCACAACCGGTTCTCGAAACCACGCATTTTCCAGCATGATGAGTATTCACTTTAAAATATTACGTTCTATATTCTAACACATAAACTCTAATTTTCGTTTACCATCCTGTTCCAAATCCTTAACTTTAATTTGGAAATCCTCCTACACTGTTCCGAAAAACCCGAGATATTATACTTGATTCTTGAACTCTTGATATATTCATCCAGTTGGTCCCTAGACGCCTGAAACGAATTTATAATGACATTGGTTTGAGATTTTTATATTGAACACGTAACGAATAAAATAAAGTTTAAAAGCATTCTGATAAATAATCATATATACATAAAAGTTATATATATATATATTCACTATTTTCAAATTATTCTTACTTTTATAGTTTGCGTGTGGTTACTTACTGGGTTTTATAACTCACACCACAACCGTTTACTTGTTTTATGGGTTGGCAACCAGATCGGTCCATCAAGCTTTGGATGCTTATGTTCGAGATGAGGAATCATCCAAGTAGCAGTCACCCACTCTAGAGTCATAAGGAATGTTTATGTGTATAGAAGTCATTTTTGTGTTTATGTTCGGATCATGCAATGCACGTAGTTAAATATATGTAAATAAAAGTTTTGATTTGTATGTGTAATTGTGTGCACAAAACCTTTGAGTATTGATGTTGATAATTGATATGTCTTGGGTGGACCGAAGTTCCTTTTTATATATCTGATGTTCATTACAGGTCGTTTTAGTGTTGAGCCGCGTTCCAGGTTGTCTAATTTTTAGGGCGCGTCATGTTCATTTTTAGTTAATTTTGAGAAACATGGAGACGGGTTATTCCTGTCTCCTACCGGTAGCATCCTGCTTTTGGCGGGATGTTACAATTAATCATTAAGGATATTTAAATTATTTTACTTGATTCATATTTCCTATGTATTTAAATTTTCCATAAGGGGAAAAATAGTAAAATTAAATAAAGTTAGCATGAATGGGGTTTTGTTTAGTTTTTAAACATCAGAGGGTTTTGATTAGTTTTTTCAAATATCGGGTGGGTTATGCTTATTTTTTCTTTATCATTTGATATAATCAGTTGTAATATCCAAACATAACTGAACTGAACCGAATTATCAAATGCACCAAACCAAACCGAATATCAAATAGAACCGAACCAAATTGAAATTTGATAAAAAAAAAAACCAATGGTTCCAAATCAAAATTTAACAAAATACAAATCAAACTCAAAATATCGACTTCTAATTTCATGAGCTTCTAATTATATGGAAATTAATGATGTTTAATTTTGATTAGTCCACAACATGAATTAATTTTATTTGTGCATGACATGGATGGGTGAAATGTGTAAAAATCAAAAGGAAAAATCTCATAGATATCTCTTGGGTTGTGTGTGTGTATATATGATGGTGTTGATCAACTATAGTCTATATATTATAAAGCCTTTTCTCTTTTAATCTTAAATAATTAATATGCAATTACTCTCTCTCTCTCTAACAAAATTCATGTCTCTTACACCCCGCTACTCTATTTTCAATCTGTGCAACATTTTTCTTTTCTCTTCTTTGAACGCACATGGGAGAAAAAAAAAACAAAAACTAAATCTTCACTCCTAATACTCCAATGACGACTATAAATACATACTAGAGTGAGGGAATGTGAATATGGCAATTTTTTTTCAGTTATAGCGTAATTGCAACATAACTATCTCTCCATTCACATGAACGAAGTTAAAATGTGAGATTTCTTATTTATATTTATAAGATTTTACTAATTGAACTAGTTAACGCTTACAATGTGAATATGGGATTTGATTTTCAATATCCTTGATAGAGGAGAAAATCTACGATATAACGGAGGTACTATGTCATTCGTACAACAATCCAATAATCAATTGTCATACGTGCTGAAATATTAAAAAACAACTAAAAAGATAGATATTAAATCATATATGTTATTTACTAATTTCTTAATGATATTACGTCACTCATATCTCTATTGCACTAAAGAATTACTCTAGATAGAGTGATAAACCTCTTAAATCATAAGCATCCTGCTAGAAACTCTGTAAGGACATGTTCTAGTTCATTGATCATATAAATGATATTTTAACTAATCTGATGATATTATTTTCAAAAGAAAAGTTAAATATATTTTCCACGTGTCAAACTAATTGGCCATTACCATTGCGTGAGGAGGTGATCGTCCGGTGGTGTTGGCACCAGAGAAGTCTTTCTTATACTTTTAAGTAATAAAAAAATGTTTTAATCTATTTTATAGTATTTAATTGCTTTGAGATTGTAATGACCATCTGCTGAGAAAAATTTCAAGTGCTTGTATCTTGAAAAAATATCTGCTACAAGTCCTACCACAACAATCCCAAATTATTGTGTCAACCCAGATTGTTTCAAAGACTTTGAACTACATGATATGCATGCATATATTTGTGTTGGAAAATACTACAAGACAAATTATTGCCTCTTACTTTTATGGATGGCAATTTGATCAAAACCAAAAAAATTATCCATTAGTCCGAAGTTTAGAAATAGTAAATAGATTTCGGATATGATATTAGGTATCTGAAATATATTTTTGATGGTTAGTATTCAAATATTAGGCCAAAATATAAAACAAAAATATAAAAATATTTAATAATAATAACAATATAATTAAATTATTTTCCTGATAATAAAAAATAATTAATTATTTTAATTATTTGGATCTTGGATATTAGATATCTAATATCCGTTAATAATTTTTTTTAATTTTATGATTATTTCTGTTGGATACGAATATTCGCGTTACCGGTAAGTTTCAGATACATATATCGATTGTTTATCGATTATAGATAAATATAAGATACAAAATTTTAATTTCGAATACATATGTGGATATCTCAAAAATTATGGTTATATACTTACTTTCTCGTAGGCACACATGTATCTCGTTATTGTCAACACATCGCTTAATCTATGTATTGTACTTAATGTTGATAGACCCGGCCACAATTTCGGTTTCAATCGGTTCTGATTCCAAAATCGGAACTGGAACCAGATTTGTCCGGTTCGATTAGAGTTCCACCCTAGCCGAACCGAAAAAAACGGATAGTTCCAAGAGATTTCGTGGTTCCGGTTGGAGCTGTTTTGCCCAATAGCTACAAGCCGTTGGGCCAAAGCAAGGAGAAATGTTGAAAATGAATATTTTTTTAAAGTAAAATATTAAATGTATATGTAATTATTAAATTACCCATAATAACATTAATAAAACGGCTATTTTTAAGTGCAATTTAGGTATAACAAAATAATCCAAAAATGTATAAATATGGGTCATTCTTCATTTTTTCAACACACCAATTCTCAATTTTCTCAATTTTCTCAATTTCTTTAATTCTCAATTCTTTCATATTCATTTTTTCCTATCGATTTAATTTTGCAATTCTTCAATAATAATAAAAAATGGCAAGCTCATATGAGAATACCATGTTCAACGTACCAACCAAGAGAGTGGCCAAAGTATCGGTATACGGAGAAGAGAAGTTAAGTCTCGATCTTTCGATATTTTCAAAATTTATTTTTATTTAGTCGAGACTGAAAATGAAAGTCCAAAAGCAATATGCAACTATTGTGGTATATCTTACAAATTTACTAGCGGCTATGGCAATATGAACAAGCACTTGAATAGACATCATGCTGTTGAATTTGGACTTGATACAACACAAACTCAAATGGGCATGTACGCTTCATCTAGTAGAGGTACGAGTTCTTTAGATTTATTTAAATATTTTGATGCTAAAAATAGAGAAGAATTTGCTAAATTTACTTGTATG
The DNA here is from genome assembly GCA_019454045.1 of Zanthoxylum bungeanum. Taxonomy (NCBI): domain Eukaryota; kingdom Viridiplantae; phylum Streptophyta; class Magnoliopsida; order Sapindales; family Rutaceae; genus Zanthoxylum; species Zanthoxylum bungeanum. Next base: position 54,222 of record SKCR01038345.1, read on the forward strand.
ACACATATTTCCTTAATTTTTGGTGGAAAAATTACTTTTACTAATTATGTTCGAAATGTTTTAAATCTTGCTATCTGTAAAATGCCTAAAAATACAACAAAACGATAAAATTTTAAATTATACAAAGATGGTAAAATTATTTTAAATGAAATATTTAAAGATATTGAAAATCGTCTTTCTATTTGTTCTGATATTTGAAGTGACCATTGACAGACACACTCATACATGGGTGTGACTTGTTATTGGACTGATTCATCATGGAACATGCAAAAATGACTTATTGCATTTAGAGTTTTTGATGAGCAACATACTGCACAAAATATTTATAGAATAATTAAAGTAATTTTTGATGAATATGATTTATTAGGTAAAATTTTAACAATTGATTTTGACAATCACTACAAGAATTAGACCATTTAGCGTCGAAGAATTTCGACGCAATAAGTTAATCTTTCGACGCAAATAACATTTAGCGTCGAAAAAATCAGACGCAACAATGGACGATAAAATGTCGACGAAAAGCACTTTTAGCGTCGAAATAATGTAATGCGACGCAAAAAAAATAGTATTCTGCGTCCAATTATTTTCGACGCTAAAGAAAATTATTCGACGCTATATTGTATATTTGGCGACGAACTATATCGACGCAAAAATTAAAACTTTTAGCGTCGAAACGTGTCGACGCTAAAGTATATTAAAAAAGTATTATATGTAAGTTTACAGCGACCATTTTGTTAACATTAGCGTCAAAATATTTCGACGCCAAAATTACTTTTAGCGTCGAAAACTGTCGACGCTAACGTATATTAAAAAAGAATTATATGAACGCTTACAGCGGCCATTTTGTATACTATTAGCGTCGAAATATTCGACGCTAAAGACAAAAATTTTTTTTAAAAAAATTAGTGATTTACTTATTTTTTGGTCTAAATTATTTAATTTAGTTGAAAAAAATGTAATTAATAACAAAATGACGAAATATTATATTGAAATTTATTTTAGAAAAAAGAAATATTATATTAAATCTATTTGTTCAAAATATTTATACAAAACCAAATATAAAATTAATTGCTACTGTGATGGGGGGACGCTCGAGCCCGATGCACCATGACTCATTGAGGCCTCGAACATCTGACGGAAAGCCTGCAGTTGCTGTTCCAACTGCTCCATCTTCTTCTTCTCGTGGTCCACCGTGACCTGTTGTAGCTTCTCCTTAGTCTGCTGCTGCAGCTCATCTTTGGTGGTTGACTAACTCGTCTCGAAGAGAGACATTGTCCGAATTACCACTATTGCGTGCAGATGACGTTGGCTTCTTACGAGTGCCAAGAGCAACGTTGTAAGCTGTCTGATTCTGGAAAACCAATTGCGACAGCTGCTCATCTGGTATGGGGTCGGTCCCTGTCTCCTGAGTTTGATGTTGGAGTTCCATCATTTCGTTCTGTTTCAAAAAATAAGTTAATATTAGAATTTGAGAAAAAAATTAACATATATAATATTAATTATTTTATTTTAAAAACTGAAACTTACATAGCAGCGTTCGGCTTCTTCATTTATCCATTTATTCTTGTCATTGTAATGCGTCACACGGAAAAAATCTGGAAATGATTGCACCTCACCTGTGCTACTCTGTTATAACATAAAATAAATTCAATATTATTCCAGATAGTAAAAACAATTAACTGTTAAATTTTACGTTAGGATATATTTACCTCAGAATGTTCGGCACGATGTTGGATAAATGGCTTCGAACCTCCACGGTGGTTAAAACGCAAGTGACTTCGATTTTCCGCATTTGCGTGACATTTATCCTGTATTCACGAACACTGTAAGTACCGAAAACAAAGACAATTATAAATTTCCGTTTATTTCAAAATTTACCTCGTGTTTTTTGCTCGACCAAAGCTCACATAAGAATGTCCAATCTTGTTCCTCTATAAAATCAGGCTTGTGTTGTGGAGCATTTGAAGGTCCATGTTCGTCGAATATTGGTTTCAGGACTTTTGTTCTATAATCTTTATAACTTTTCCCCATGTGGTAGTCAATATATTGTTGGACATTCACTTGGGTCAGATCGAAGTCGAACCATTCCTACATGAAAATTCGAGTAAAAATAAGTATAAAATAAAAATGTTAAATAACAAACAATATCAAAAACTTACAAGTAGCGAAGGGAAAGCTGGTTCAGTTTCGTCTCCCACGGTATCTTTCTCCAAGATACGTAGTTTTGGGGAGCTTCATATCGAGCTGTAGCTCTATGGCTGTATTAAACGCTGAATTATGTTGTCTGACTTGAGTTTGTCCATCATCTGATATCTCTATCCGGATACACCCGTGAGCCTTAACGTACTTAGCCAACCCCAGACCACGGGTGCGTCCTCGACCCTTCACTGTACTTGACTCACCTGTGCTAGCAGAGAAATCACCAGGGCCAGTTGCCCTTGCTGATGTAGATGGAGTCGCGGTAGCCCGTTTGCGATTGCCCGGTGCCATCTGCAAAAACCCGTCGCATTAGCGTCATCAAATTCCAAAGTTCTTATACATATACATACATATCCATACAAGTCAATACACTTAACAAAAGCGCTTATAACATCGAATGCTCACTTTCGTTTTCAAATTCATTCATTCATTTATTCATTTCACATATGCATTCATTATTCACATCACCAATACATCACAAGCCACACAAAGCGAGTCAATCATATGTCCATAAGCTAAGTCCTCATTAACACTCTTCCCTTGCGGCATATCCTCCGCAATCATAAACCAATTTATGAGCATTTCTAACACGCGAAAAACCACATAATTGATCTATCAAACAGTTATAATTAACCAAAGAGGGCATAGATTCAAACTTAACATTATATAAACGGCCGATTTTGATCAAACAGTTATAAAACATGATGATGACGATTTTGATTTGGCAAGGCAAGAACAGCAGCAAATTGCTGCTGTTCGCCAAGGCAAGCAGCAAGCAATGCTGCGTTCGTCTTCAAAATCATCATCATCATCATCTATCATCATCATCATCTATCATCATCATCATCATCATCATCATCATCATCATCATCATCATCAATTTCATCAATCAAAAATTCATCAAATCATCAATAATATCATCAATCTCATCCTCAAATTCATCCTCATCAACAATTTTAAATCAACAAAGGAGACTTACCTGTTGATTTCCTTCGTTCGTCACTGTTGGAGAATCGATTAATGAAGGATGAATGAGTTTTTTGCTGCTGAGCCGAGGATGAATGAGTTTTTTACTGCTGAGCCGATTACTTCGACGCTAATTGTAAGGCGGTTAATGAAAAATTAGGGTTTTTTTCCGGGAAATTTAATTTTTATTTAGCGTCGAAATATAACATTTGACGCTAAATTAAAGACATATAGCGTCGAAATATAATTGTCGACGCTAAATGTAAGACATCTAGCGTCGAAATACAAAAGTCGACGCCAAACGTCTCACATTTACCGTCGAGTAAATTAAAATTAGCGTCGATTAATAATCGACGCTATATATCTTACATTTAGCGTTGACTATTGTATTTCGACGCTAAAAAAAATTAAATTTCCCGGAAAAAAAACCCTAATTTTTCATTAACCCGCTTAACAATTAGCGTCGACTACTGCGACGCTAAAAGTCAATTATTTCGACGCTAAATGTCCTTTAAATCCCTAAAACCAGTACTTCTCTTCTTCCTCGGCTCAGCAGCAAAAACTCATTCATATCATAGTTATACTATTAATCAATAAGTTAATATTTCAACCATATCTAAAGAGTAATTAAAATCAACAACCATACATTAATCCATAAAATTATTCATCATCACAAAAATATTGTAACTTCATATTAATCACTATTATCGTCGGTATTTGAGGATTCGTGACTGGAATCGAAGTCATCTTCAGTGTCAAATTGTTCTTCACTTGCTACTTCAACGCTCACTTCAGAATGAGGAATTAGCTCAACGTCTGTACTAGATCGAGTTAATGTTATATTTTCAGGAACGTTGACAGTTGGTCCAACAAATATTTGTTCAGGAACTTCAAAATTGCCGGAGACTTCTTGTGTTTCATCTGCTGATATGTCAACTCTATCTTTCTCCTGCGTGTCCCAAATGGCCCTATGTTGTAACTTTTCTACCACCACCCATCCAGTTCCTAACTTAGGATCAGGTAATATATCACTGAACGTGCTTGCGTACAAAAAATGTATGAATCATTCTTGTACCAACAACGTTGAACATTAATTGACGTGAGATGATTACTAACTTGAATTCTCCTCTTTCTGGCATTTGTGTCAAACCACTTACATTGGAATAGCACAATATGTCGTCTGGGTCGATATACCAACTCAATGACCGATTGCAATACGCCGTAGAAGTCAATTACATCTGAGCCGTGTTCTCCTTGGACTACAATTCCAGAATTTTGAGTCACATGATTAACATCTCGCTGTTCGGTATGAAATCTAACTCCGTTGACAATACATCCACTGTACTCATACGCCTGCTTTTGAGGCCCAAGCCAAAGAAACCAACGAGGATTGCGAGTCCAATTGACCATTTTGCACTTGATTAATAATCTGACAATGAAATATATGTGTTAATATAACAAACTGAAATGTCTAATGTTAATATAACAAACTGAAATGTCAAATAAATATAAAATATTCTAACTTACAGTTGTCTCAACCATTTAGGAAATTCTTTTTTGTGGGTTTCATCAACATTATGGTCACCATCATATTGTAGCATTGTTAGATGTTGCCTACAATAAATTATCACGGTTAATGTATGGAAAAAATACAGTAATGATGCACCAGAAAAACTTACGTTAAATACGGTTGCACTTCATCACAATTACTCAATATAAACCAATGCGCACGTTGAACTTCCTGAAGGGTTAGTAATTTGACACCTACTGCCCCAATGGTCTGTAATTTTGACGGAACACTGTGATCTCTTGGTTATTACTTGCATCTCCATCATAGTTTCGTGACCGACGATTGAAATGAGTTTCAATATTCTACATGTACATCGAACAAAATGTTATTGCTTCATTTATTATAACAGCTTCAGCTATTGAACCTTCAGGGCGTGCCTTGTTTTTCACATATTTTTTGTAATCTCCCAAAGCTCTACAGATATGACAACAAGTTTGCATTAAGACTAAATTCTATGCACATAAAAACGGTTAAAAATTTTCTTATATAAAACTGTATATATATATATATATAGTACCTCTCAATGGGATACATCCATCTGTAATGGACAGGACCTCCCTTTCTAGCTTCAGCCGGTAAATGCACAGCCAGATGTACCATGACATCAAAGAAAGCGGGTGGCAAAATTCGCTCCAGCTTGCATAGGATTATCACGATTCCTCGCTCAAGGTCGTCAATAACAGATGTGCTTAATGTCCTCTGACACAATTGTTTAAAGAAGCCACATAGATCAAGTACGACGTCGCATACATTCGGGGGGAGATAAGGTCGAATGCCAACAGGAAGGAGAATCTCGAGCAGCACATGACAATCGTGACTCTTTAATCCCGTTATTGTATCATCTCTGACCCAACGCCCAATATTGGATGCATAATTATCAGGGAATTTAACCATTTTCAGCCAATCACAGAATGATTTTCTCTCCGATTGATTGAGCACATAACTAGCAGGAGGCTTAATAAAACCTCGAGAGGAGTCTTGTAAATGCAATTCACTGCGAATTCTAAGATCTTCTAGGTCCAATCTAGCATTTACAATGTCTTTTGTCTTACCCGGAATATTGAATAGTGTACCCACTAAACTCTCACAAATATTTTTCTCTATATGCATTACATCCAAATTATGTCGCAAACTCAGAGTCCCCCAATATTCTAACTCAAAGAAAATACTCTTTCAGTCCAATTCAACTCTTCAGGTAACCGTTTTCGATTTTTATCTCTATTATTAGGATGTTTACCTGGTGTGGCTGTCTTTGAGATTTGATGTTGGCAAAGTATGTCAAATGCAGACAATCGACTGGGCTTACCCTGAGGTTCATGTTGCCCGTTAAATAATTTACTCCTCCGCCAAGGATGACTCGACTCAAGAAATCTCTTGTGCCCCGTGTATCCGATTTTATTCCGTAATCGTTGCGAAGGTGTATGATCCGCACAAACTGGACATGCCATGTATCCCTTAGTGCTCCATCCAGATAATGAACCATAGGCTGGAAAATCATTAATGGTCCATAATAATGCGGCATGCATCTGAAAATACTGCTCTGAAGCTGCATCATAGGTATGCACACCCACATTCCATAATGTTTGTAACTCCTCGATCAATGGTCTCAAGTAAATATTTATATCTTTACCAGGTGAACGTGGACCAGGGATAAGCAATGACATAAACATGAACGGATCCTTCATACATTTCCATGGAGGTAAGTTATATTGAATGACAATAACGGGCCAGATGCTATAAGAGTTGTACATATTCCCAAATGGGTTAAAACCATCAGAGGCAAGACCTAACCTGACATTACGGGGGTCCTCAGCGAAACGGGGGTACATGTCATCAAATTCCTTCCATTCGGTTCCGTCCGCAGGATGTCTAAGTATGCCATCCGCACCGATCCTCTTTTCATGATGCCACATCATATCAGTTGCTGTGTGTCGTGACATGAACAATCTCTGCAGCCTGGGCGTTAAAGGGAAATATCGCAATATCTTTTGAGGCACTCTTCTCTCCCCATACCACGGACTTTGTACCGACTTTCACCACACATATCGGACAATGTTCAAGTGATTCATACTCGGCACGAAATAATACACAATCAAACTTACAAGCATGAATGGATTCATACCTCATTCCCAGATCACGCAACATTTTCTTTGCCTCGTAGTACGACTTAAGCAATTCGCTTCCAACCGGTAACATTTGGGCTAGTAACTCTAACATCATATCGATACTTTTGTTGGTCATTCTGTTGATCACTTTAATGTGTAATAATTTCACAACGAATTCAAGATCGACATTCCAGCACCTTCGAATGGAATTTTTTTTGCCTCATCAAGTAGTTCACTAAATAAATTTTGATCATTTCCACTTAACACTGGCATGTCACCACTAACACTATGACCAAGTTGTGGACCTTGTAAGTCATGCAAAATATCGGTGATCTCATCGTTTGCAGGTTGATTATAACAACTGCTCCTTCGCCGACATAAAAAAACCTTGACTGAGAATGATAGATGCTCACCGTGATAAATCCACGTACGGTAAGTTGGTGATATTCCTGGCATGTATAAATGATTATGAACTTCATCTAACCGCTTCCTTTTCCTATTCAAACAATTAGCACATGGACAACGAACACGACCTTCTGCATCAATGTGTTGCTTTGCGACTTCCATAAACTCAGACACTCCATTACGATATTCAACACTCAATCTATCCAGATAGCTCATCCAATTTCTATCCATTTCAGCAGAATACCTAAATATAATAATATAATTATTAGATATCATTTTACAGTAATCAATATTACTAATTCAGTAATACTTAATTTAAGCATATATATATATATATTTGGTTGATAAATTAAATAGTTTACAAAAAATTATATTTTATTAATTAATATACTTACTCTACATATATGAATCATAAATCACTAACAAACAACATATAAACAACATATATAATCATAAAAATTGAAAATAATAAAGAAATATGAAAGAAGAATTACCTTATTGGAAATTGATTACAATTTTATTGAAAATTTTTAGGAGAGATGTGAGGCTGTAGAGGAGAAATTCTCAGATTTCAGAGGATGAAAATGAAGAGAATGAGAGAAAAAACAGAGGGGGAGAAGGGTTGGTGACCATCTGCTTTTAATCTATCTTTAGCGTCGAATTGAGTATTCGACGCTAATTGTTGCCGTTTTTAGCGTCGAAACCGTTTTTCGACGCTAAATATCAACAATTAGGTCGAATTTAATTTAGACGCGAAAGAATCAAGGACTTGTCGGTGGAAACTTCATAAACCTTTAGCGACGATATATGTTCGACGCTAAAAGTATTTTTTGGCGTCGAATATTCAATTTCGACGCTAATTATTGACGTTTTAAGCGTCGAAACCGTTTTTTCGACGCTAATATAAAAAAGTTAGCGTCGAATATAATTTAGACGCTAAAGAATCAAGGATTTGTGTCGATGGAAACTTCATAAACCTTTAGCGACGATATATGTTCGACGCTAAAAGTATATTTTTGGCGTCGACTCCGTTTTTTGACACTAAAAGTGTAATATTTGGCGCCAAAAATTATTGCAATAATATAATTATTCAGCGTCGAATATTATTCGACGCTAAAGTCATGTTTTTAGCGTCGAAAAAAGTTTTCGACGCTAAAACATTAATATTCTGCGTCGAAATTTTATTCCGTCGCCAAAAATATGACATATAGCGTCGAAAATGATATTCGACGCTAAAACTCACTTTTAGCGTCGAATACTGATTCAACGCTAAATATTTGGACGCTAAAAGCCATAATTCTTGTAGTGAATGCATCCGCAAATACTGCATCAATTAGAGATTTAAAAGAAATATGTCAACCAAATTCGGGGGTCGATTTTTCATGTTTGTTGCACATGCCATATCCTTAATTTATGTGTTCAAGATGGACAGACTTTTTTAGAACATCACATTAATCCTATTAAGATTGCACTTAATTGTATTTGATCATATTCATAAGTCATGAGAGAATGAGCCAAGTTTTGTAAATTAAGAGGTGTTAAATCGGTAAAATTTTCATGAGATGTTCCAGCTCGTTAGAAGTCAACTTATTTCTTCTAACTCAAGCTTTTTAATACAAAGATATATTATGTAATTTTTTTTCAAGATGTTCAACATATAACACTTTTACCTAGCCAATGGGATATTTGTGAAAAAATTTAGAACTTTTAATATTTTTTAATAATGCTACAAATGTTATATGAACCGGTGACCAGGTCTAAATATTGAGTATAATAATATCCAGCCAATCCTCTCATGAGCATACATTACGTTTGAAAAAGCAAAAAAATCCTTCTTTTCACGTGTATATTTTTAATGTCAGTATTCATAATCTTTAGCAAATAATTAAGCTTTTATTTAATATATGCGCATTACTTTATTATGAAGTTGATCAATTTTGACTTGATAGGAAATTTAATTGATCAAAATAATGTTCCTGTTTGCCAAAATTAATAATTTACTCCATGGCCAGAGCTATCAAAACTCTCCTGCTGTTCAAAAGAATTTTAACTTTTAGCTTCTTCTTTTTTGTGTATTTTATTATATTTACTCATAAATTTATTTATTAATTATTGGTGGGTTTACAAATTACAATATTATGGATAACATAGTAAAAGGTACAAAAGAACTTAAAAGTTAATATTGGGCACATGCCCTCATGCCTGATGAAATCTTACCCACACTATAAGAAAAATAATATATAACAACACACCTGTGAAAGGATTTTCTCAACGCATTTATAAGCCTTGTTCTTCTTATTGTAAATAAAAATAACTTTCAACTACATGCAACGTATGTTATTGAAAACATAATGAACGTGGATAAATAATATTAATGCTACTATTAGATATACTTGGAAATCAATATGATTATATACTTGAAAATCAATTCGATAATACCCCCTTGAGGACTAAAAAATCACCGTGCTCAGAGATAAAAAAAACTCGGACACTTAATATTTCTAACTTCTAAGATTAATTTTTCATCTACTTGTAAAATAATCATTCGACTTGGAACAATAGGTATTATTGGGTTAGTTGACTTCATTTTATAAAAGAATCATACTAACGAGTGCCCTGAAGACACTTGTTAAGGATTAATTTTAGGAAAATTTTCATATAATTTTTATGGGAAATGTAAAAAATTATCAAAATATTAATTACTTTTTCTTTTTTCCCATGAAAAATATCCTAAAATGAATCATTAACCAGTACCCTTATAACACTCGTTAGCATTTATCTTTACAAAAAGCTGTCTGCTTCCTTGTAGGTGACCCATCAAACCATGTATCAATATTATATCAATGATGTTTCATCTTTTACATACATTATAACTCAAATTTATAAAACAATAAATATAAGTGTACATCAATAATAGAAAATTCAACTGCTTTTGGCTGCACGCATTCGGATCTTACTTGTACATAATTGATGCTTCCTCATCTTCCGGTTGGAATCCAAAGACATATCACACATGCACATACAGACAAACAAACAATAGAACCCATCTCACCCATAAAAATAAAAAAAAAGAAAAAAAAAAAAAAAAGAGAAATTATTAAAAGACCCTAATTCCCAGATATTGATTTGAGCAAGAGAATGATTTTTTTCTTCATATTTTCATATTATTTTATTTAATGTTCCAACCACATACGACATCCCTCGATTACACCCATCCGTTGCATAGAGAATGCGCATTTTCTCTCTTTACTCTTTATTTGCTTTGTGGTATTGAAATAAAAAATTCATATCCAATGCATAAAGTCCTCGCTCTAAACAGAGTTTAAGGAAGGTCCCGATATATAATCTTACCTAGGATTCACTACAAAAACTATTATATTAGTGATGAAAATTACCGACAGATTTTTATCCATCAGTAAATACTGACGGATTCAAAAAAATAATTAAAAAAAATAACGCTCATATTTACTGATAGATTTCTATCTCAAAAATACAGATGAAATATTCTGTCGGTAAATGAAGCTCCAATTTATGACGTCACGTGTTAATAATAAATTACCATTTTAACGATATAATATTTCTAAAATTTGTATTAGTAACCATATACCGATCCGTCCGTAAAACTCGATATCACATAATTAGGTCACCCAGCACTCATTTCTCTCTCTCTTTTTCTCTGCTCCTGCACTGACGAACCAAATCCACTAATTGCCGAAGTCGACAAAGCTCGCCACCAGTCGCCTGTCAATGCAGGTGTCTCCCCACATTCGAAATCTGCTGTATTTTTACCAAATTTGGTAATTTGTTTTACTTAAATTAAAGTTTAATCCTCAAGGATTATTACCAACTGATATTGTATCAATATTGACCAACAGACAGATACTGTACATGTTGGTATTTACCGACAGAAATTATGTCGATAATTAAGCTAATAAATTATTTTCTCTTCTGTAACGACTATGGTTACTATTTGCTAATGAAATTTTCGTTGGTAAATATCAACGAAAAATATTTCTATCAGTAAAAAAAATACCAATAAAATTTTTATCGAGAGAACTAATCCATCTATATTCCATCGGTAAGTAGATTGACATTACGACTGAGTTATATGTGTGATTTGACTATAACTGTTACTATTATGATATAGTAATTTTGGGGCTAATTTTGACCCTAAAGAATTCTTAATTTGAGAAAGGTTCTTTCATGAAAGTTGTAAGTTTGACTATTAAAAGGTTCTTTCATGAAAGTTGTAGGTTTGACTATTAATTATATGCAATATTTTACAGATTATCATTTGGAATGCAGATGACTAAAATATGAATATTTGGAAACGACTAATTGATAACTTATAAATGTAAAAGCCACTGTTGACTTATTTTAGTGAAAAAATTTCAACAATTGCACTTATTTTAAAACTTAAGAATTGTAAATCAATAATATATAATTCTTTCTTGAAACACTTTAAATTTTAGAAGATATTTACTTTTTTTAAATTTAAAGTTAAAAAAAAAACATCATACTTGCTCTTTTTTTTTTTTTTTTTTTTTTTTAATTATTTTTAGTGGCTATCTTGTTATTATCTAATTATATTAGGTACATTTATATCATTTGACATATAAGTAGATTTAATGGGAAGAATCTTTCAAGTTTGAATTGAATTGGAAAATCTCTTATAGTTTTGAGTTTTTTAAGAGGACAAAAAAAGGAGTCCAAATCTTATATCCCATCAATTGTGCTCTACTTCATGCTCCACCAATTAAATTTGGACAGCTAATATCTCTCATTAAATGAGAGAACAATTTGATTGGTGGAGTGTTAAAGTCAGAATTCTCTCATTAAATAAGAGATATTAGTTGTCCAAATTTGATTGGTGGAGCACAATTGATGGGACAGAAGATTTGGACTCGAAAAAAAGTACAATAATTTAAAGAGATCTTGAAAATTGTTGAAGAAATGAACCAATGCCACAAATTGCGCCGTATTGTTAATTCTTCGATCTTCAAAAAGGCTTTTAAAATTGGCTAGAATTTAGGCAGAAATTTAATATCATAACCAAGGTATATTAGTTATGCTATTGGTATCTATGAATCTTGTCTCAATAAATTCTAATCCATTGTTTGTCCCTTTGTGAGGAGAAAATCTACAATACACCGGAGGTGCTACGTTATCTGTACAATATTTCAATAATTAATTGCCACACGTGTTAAAATATTGAAAAACAATTAAAAAAATGGATATTCATTCATACATGTCATTTACTAATTTATTGGTGATATCACATCACTCATGCCCCCGTTACACTAAAAAATTACTCGTTTGTGAGATCTATCTGCTGCTAGTTAATTTCATTTTATTAATTTATGATCCCCTCGAATGCAAAAAAAAAAAAAAATGGATGGGACAAGAATATAAATCAGATAAAGTGAACCTATTTTCCATGCAATAGCCCATTTAGGGCAATCTATACATTTAAATGATGTGATATTTACTAGATAGACAATAAATGATAAACTAAATTTACTTAAAACTTATAAAATATTAGGTAGAGCTAAATATTTAAAAAATTATTCGAAAAAAATTATCATACTATATAGCTGTAATGGATAATAAGCTTTTCAAATTCTCTTTGACTTGTTACATTCAACATTCACCAAATGAATATATGTAACCTCCCGTCAAAGGCAGAACGTTAGCGGCATGAAACATCAATAATTTGTCTCCTTGAACCCCAAAATTAACGAAAAACAAACATGAAGCATCCTAAAAATAGACAACCTGAATTACAGTCCAGTACCAAAACAACCTGTCAAAACATCAAATAGCAGAAGGACCTCCAATCTAACTCAAAACAAAACAAATCACATCACCAATACTCAGGCCTCCATGTCCAAATCAAAACATACAAACCAATACTTTATCTACATATAAATAACAACGTGCAATACATGATCCAATACATAAATAAGAGGAACAAAATTCTACACACAAATACATTCCCCCAGGACTTTAGAGTAAATGACTGCAGCTTGGATGGTTCTGTCGTATCGAGCATGACTTTTGAAAAACTTGCGTGGCTGACCGATTTGGTTGCCAACCTCCAAAACTAGCAAATGATGTGATGTGAGTTGTAAAACTCAGTAAGTAACCACAAACATACCATAAAAGACGAGAGTAAACCTTGATAATAGCACACATATATAGAATCATGTACATATAAGTTGTTAGAAAGTTTTTAACATATTGTACAGAAAATCTTTCAATCCCCGTACTATCATTTATAATCTTTATATACAATGTCCTCTGAAATTATTTAATGTATACCGATCTAAAACTGAATTCATGAGGCATACTTGATACGAATAAGAAACTTTATACGTGAAACTCTTCGAACGTTCAAAACCCAAATAACATATAAACACATATAAACTCAGAAACATACTTTATACATGTTTCCAAATCTTCTACGTAACTATTATACCATAATCATCAATAGCAAACTGATTGAGGATATATTTGTTGGGGTTTTACGCGGCGGAAGCATAGTTCGGACGAAATCGTAACTTTTAAAATTTTAAACTTACCTAATAAATTATTCAATATTCATTATGAATAATTCATTCATATTTTAACTAAATATTTTATTCGATATCAAATAAAGACATAATTAATTTAAAAAATACCGTGAAAATATTTTTCTGTAAAAATAGTATAAAACGCGTTTACGACTAAACTGACCAACCAATACCACACGGGGCTGTCCAGGTCACCCCAATAGTACTTGGGCAGTTCATAGGCTGACCAAATAGTGACTAATTCACTGTTTGGGCAGCCGTTATCCGGTAAGCCCGAAACTCACTTGGTAACGCTGTTTTTCACCGTTTTCGCATATTTTCACTTCGAAATAATTTCAGAAATTATTCTAATGCCCAATACACATCCAATACATTTAAATAACATATTTTTCATTACAAAATTTCTGAAATTTTCAAATCTAATATGGATATAAAAATAATCATTTTTCATGCTTTAAATCCAATTTTTCTTAACATCAATCTAATTAATCATAGTACCAATCAAAGCTTCCACAAATGAAAAACTCAAGAATAATTCTAGGTATTATTAGAGTGGTCATAACACTCTAGAATGACAACAAGTCTTAACTACACTAATTAAGCTTACTTTAAATTACTACACTTGCACATATACAATTTCAGGCATCCATGTATCTCAACATAAATTTAAGAGAGTGGAAAAATAAATTCACATCATATGTCAAAGCCTTTAACATTAGAAATAATTTTATATTAAAAGAAAGAATGAAATACCTCAAATTTCCGAGCTTTCCTTTGATTTTGTTGTAGGCCTTTTATATTTTTCTCTCAACTCTCTCTCTTTTATGTATTTGGAGACTTGACCTTCTCTAAACAAATGAAACAATTTCACTTTATAAATGGAATCCTTTTGGCCGAAAACTAAGGATGGGCATTTGGTCATTTTATGCTTTATTTAATCTAAATAAAAGAAGTAAAATACAAATTGATAACTATTACCTTTATGTATTTTCCATTTGTAACCATTTACTTAAAGCCATTTTCCAAACAAATGATGACATAGATCTTTTATTTTTTAATTACTTAATTAAGCTAAAGTTATCAAATCCAATTTGATAACTATTAACTTTAATAATGCCATGTTGTACCTGAATGTGTAGCTAATATTATATCACTTTTTTGTATTAGATACATAAGGGTATCATGTAAAAATTAAGAAATATTCCTTGTATTTATATGATAAAAATTATATTATGATCCTTATGTGTCCGAATGATTATGGTCTTACATATTGCATATTTCTCGAGATTTTTTGAATACTAGGATTAATATACGTAAATGGTTTGAAATAAATAATATTGAAATATTGCATATGAGGTTAGGTCATATAGGCGTGAGACGCCTAACTCACTTAGTTATAAATGATTTGATTGAGAATCTAACCATTAAGCCATATCCGACTTGTGAATCTTTTTCAGAGTAAAATAGCTAAAGCCCCATTTATCGATGTATGACATCGTGTCAATGATTTGTTGGAACTTATACATTCTGATATATGTGGTCCCATGAGTCAGACTACTCACAGTGATTTTTAAGACTTTGTTATTTTTATCAATGATGTGTTACAGTACGGTTATGTTTATTTGATGAATCATAAATCGAAAACCTTTGAAAAGTTAAAAGAATTCTGAAATGAAGTAAAAAAATAAACTAGACAATATATTAAATGTCTTCGATCAAATCGATGTGGTGAATATATGAATAGCGAGTTCACTGATTATCTAAAAGAGAATGGGAGTCTTGCTCAATATACTCCTCTGGGTATTCCACAACACAATGGAGTGTTTGAAAGGAGAAACCAGACATTATTGGATATGGTCCGATCTTTGTTGAGTTTTACAAACTTGTCATATTACTTATGAGGATATGCTCTTTTAATTGTCTCAAGATTCCTTCTAAAATTGTCCCTACGACTTGTATAAGATATGGACTGGTAGGAAACCGATCATTTATTATGTCACAGTTTAGGCTGTCCTGCATATGTCAGAATGGTACAGCAGAATAAGTTTTTACCCCGAGGGAAAAAATTTAGGTTTTTCAGGTATCCTTCGAGTACGAAAGGATAATTATTCTATGATATTGAGCATAGAAATGTGTTCGTAGCTCCATTCGCCAGATTTCTAGAAATAGAATATTTGTCTGAAGATGGTAATCATAGACACGATGAACTTGATGAAGTATAACCTTAAACCGACGAACCACATGAGGAATATTAGGTTCAAGTAGATGAACATCATTCATCACACACACTCCGTAGTTCAAATAGGGTATTTAGACCAACTGAGCTCTTCTATTTGATACAAGAAATGAGTCTTGATGTTCTATTGGTTGAAGAAATTAATCCTTACACCTATAGAGAAGCGATGTTAGACATCAACTCCGTGAAGTGGCAAGAAGCCATGAAATCAAAGTTAGATCTATACATCAGACTCAAGTTTGGGACTTGGTAGTGCTTCTTGAAGAATTATTTTTATCGGTTGTAAATTAGTTTACAAAAGGAATCAATGGCCGGATGGAAAGGTTGAAATCTTTAAGGCTAAACTGATAGCTAAAGGTTACCATGACTACGAGGTTTGACAAATGGATGTCAAAACAGCTTTTTCTAAATGAATTTATTGATGAAGAAATCTATATGGAACAGCCAGAATGTTTTGAATCCAGTAAAAAATCTGGCATAGTATGTAAGCAAATGAACTTAAACAAGCTTTACGAAGCTGGAATATTCTATTCGATGAGATAATCAGATTGTCTGATTTTCTCAAGAATTCAGAAGAATCCTGTGTGTATAAAAAGTTCAGTGGGAGTACAATGGTGTTTTTAGTACTTTTTATGGACGACATCTTGATCATTGGGAATGACATCGGGATGATGCAAGGCGTTAAAGCTTACCTTTGTAAACTCTTCTCTATAAAAGACCTGGGTGAAGCTTTTTATGTCTTAGGCATAAAACTCTATAGAGATAGAGAAATGAAGCTGATTGGATTATCACAATCAATGTACATAGAAAAGATCTTAGATTGATATAACTTTAGTAAGACAACAAATATACCGTTCAGACATGACATTTATCTTTCGAAGAAGATGTGTCCACAAACTGAAGATGAGAAGATTAGAATGTCTAATCAACCTTATGTTCATGTTTGGGCATCATCATGTATGCCATTATGTACTAGGCCTAATATCAGTTTTATGGTTAGTGTAACCAATAGATATCAGTCCAATCCAGGTAATGACCATTGGATTTCCATTAAATATATCCTCAAGTATCTTAAGGGTACTGAGGATAAGTTTTTGATTTATGGAGGAGGTGAACTGCAAGTTAATGAGTTTACATATTCGGATTTCTAATCGGATCATGATGATATAAAGTCTACATCAGGATTCGTGTTTACCATTAACAGAGTGTAGTTAGTTGAAAAAGTTCTAAACATGGGTCGACAGCTGATTCCATTCGTAGGTGCAATAAATTGCAGCTTCTGAAACTACAAAAGAGTTGTTTAGGTTAAGAACTTGTCGCGGAGTTGGGAGTTATTCCAACCATCGAGAATTTGATTCAGTTATACTATGATAATAATGGGGTCATTGCACAAGCCAATGAACCTAGGGCACTTCAGAAATCGAAACATGTAGAATGAAAGTATCACATCATTTGAGAGATTATGTCACGAGAGGATAATATCATGTGAAAGGTACTGAGTGAAGATAATATAGCAGTCTCACTTACCAAGGCTATTCCTCCCAAGTTATTAGATACACATGTGGAGTCGGATATGAGATACAATCGATATTAGAACTAGAACAAGTGAGAGAATTTGTTAGAATTGGCGCTCGACGCGCTAATTTTTGTTATATTTCCTTTTAAATACATATGTAAATATTTTATTATGAATAAAATAAACAGTTTCATCAATATATTCTCATTCTATATATGGTAAAGAAATAACAGACCTTAAGATGATTAGTTATGATATAGTTACAAAATCGTCGCAAATGACATTGAGTTGTATCATAACAGTATCATTTTTAAATTGTTCCTGATCAAGGTTTATATTACTTGGTCAGTAAGTAAACCCTCAGAGACCGATACATATTTTATATTGGAACATTTGATTTCAATGATTATTAATTAATGAGCCATGAGTCTTGGAGACTCGTGTAGACATATAAGTGTTTATAATGGATAAACACTTAACGACTCACCGAAGATTCTTAATAGATGGTACACCAACGTCAATAAGAATTTTCTCGGGTTGAGTAGCATAATGATTCTTTAACTTGAGCTACCACTATGGATATATGAGATATCCTCCACACTTTGATGACAATCACGTTACTAACCTATTCAGGTCAGACATCTGCCTCGTTGGGTGTGGACTGATTCTAAGGATATCTGATGTGTGCAAGATAAGACCCGTTAGTTATGTGTATAGATATCCATAAGTATAGATATCTGTTAGTTCTGTGCATAGGTATCCAATATGAGATTAGCGATCTGTTAAATCCTTGGTTGTGGTACACTGAAGAAGCGAGTTCTAAGTGTTATTTAGAGATCGCGAATTATTAGATCGACAAGATTATACCTCAGGAGATTTAACGTTTATATCTATATCTCCGGTTCAATCCAGATATTTGTGATAGATGGATTATACGTATGCAATTACCTCGACCTATATAGTATAACGAGTTTATCTGTGCTCGTCATAATTTACGAGTGAATGAATTATGGACACGAAATTGAATTTCGTGATAAATATACCTGAACTTAGTGAGTTTCACATAATGAAATATACTTATAAAGCACTAGGGTAATAAATTATGAATAATATTGATTATTCATAAATCGTTTAATGGTTAAACGAATAAATACATGCAAATGGACATTCGGTCATTTCTTAATTAATGCGTATATGTATTTAATACATAATTTGATTAGATACACATTAATTAAATGTCAAATTAGACTTTTGACACATGTCATAAATATATGTATTTTTTTATTTATTGTAAATAAAAGTACATATATATAAATATTTATATTAATTAATTAATTAATTAGTTATTTAATTGTTAAATAATTAAATAATTAAAAATATAATATATATTAGTCATAATTAGAATGATAAATGGTGAGATGTTATAGGTTACAAATGGCATGTTTGATAAAGGTTGTAGTTATCAAATGTTCCAAGTAATCTTAGGCTTTAATTTAATTAGAATAAATAAAGCAAATTTACCATTATGCCCCCTGGTTTCAGCCAATGCACCCTAGGTATATAAATGAATTTGTTTCATTTTGCTTCATAAGTTAAGCTTCCAAAAACATAAAAAAGAGAACTTTGAGAGAAAACAAAAGTGTTAGAGCAAAATTCAATGAAAAACATGGAAATCGAAGTATTTTCTTACTTTCTTTAAATTGAAAATTATTTCTATTATTGTAGGGCTCAACATATAATGTGAATTTATTTCTCTCTCTCTTGAATATATGTTCAGATGATTGGATGCTTGAAGATAAATATATGCATGTGTAATATTTAAAAGTAAGCTTAATTAGTGTAATTAAGGCTTATTGTGATTATTAGATGACTTGTTGCCTTTCAAGAGTTGTTGTGCCATTCAATAATGACCTAGAAATGTTCTTGAGTTATTTCAAAGTCGCGAGACTTGATTGGTGATGAAGAGTTTGGATTAAAGTGTGTAATTGAACTGATTTTGGTTAATTTTGATTAATTGGTAAAATTAGGGTTTATGCCAAAATCAAAATTGTGGTTTTCATATATGGGATGTATTTTGATGTACAAATCATTTTGGTAGTGATTGAGAATCACCTAATTGGGTAATTGACAAATTAGGAATAAGATGATCAAAATGTAAAAGTTTTCATACTAATGGTAGTTCTTGGCTTTTTGTGCAAAATCTGATTTTTCATATTTGAGTGATTAAAATAAATTAGTTTTTTAATTAATTAAGAAAAATCAATAAAATCGAAAATTTTTATTTTTCGCCTTCTGCTGCGCGACCCGATTAAACCGCAAATACCCCAACAATATATACACCATAATCTTTTTATCTCTCAATTCTAATACACCATAAATTTTTTTTTACTCAATTGCATATACCATAAAAAAATTTCATACCTCAACTCCCATTATATTTCTCATTTTTATTTTCTTCTCTTTTAAATTTTCCTTAGAAACATACACTATTATTATTATTTTTTTGGTTAAAAGTGGCGCAAATGGATGGTGGCGTGTCGAAACTTACGGTGGACATTACGATGTCTTGTGGAATTGAAGATGTACATACAATAATTAAAAAAATTCACTTCTTTCAAATTTTCCACCATTCAAAAATTTAAAAATATTCCCTATATAAAATTTAAAAATTTCCTCCCTCTACAATTTAAAAAGTTCTCACATCTCTATAATTATAAAATTTCCCGCTCCCTAAAATTCTAAAAGTTTTCCCTTTCTAAAATTTAAAAGTTTCACACATCTCTAAAATTTTAAATTTCCCACCTCTTTAAAATTTTAAAAAGTTACGGAAATTCTGTCGCTAAATAGAAATGAAATCTCTATTCTGTCGCTAATTAGCTACGAAATTTTCATCGCTATTTAGCTATGGAAACTTATTCCATTGCTAAATAGCTACGGAATTTCCATCGCTAATTAGCTATGGAATTTTTGTCGCTAATTTTAGCAACATATGTAATATTTCATTTGCTATTATTTTGGCGACCAATAAAATATACAGGTCATTATTTGACTGTATTTTTGTAGTGATATCTTTGCAAGTTATTTAAGATTTTTTTAATGTTAGATACTTGAATGAACACATTAAACCTGATTCAATAGGCTAGCCCTTTGGGTTCATTAATCCTGATTTTATGTCATAATTAAAACTCGAAAATGTACTCAAAACATGGCTGCAAAGAACAAAAACTATTTGTGGTTATACGGGCCAAATTTGGGCCAGGGACTCAAATGTCAGACTTGCCATTGAGACCCAATCCATATGAATTCTAGTCACTAAAAAGTTGAGTCTGCACATGACTCACATGTTGGGCCCACGAGCCCGTATACCTGCAAGGACTCTAAGAACCACATACCATGTTATGCGATGTCTCAGTAGACATTGCTAGCACTAATATTTTTCCAATAAGGAAACTCAATATTTGGACTAATCCAAATACAAATGGGATTACACATAATCTCATGACATTTAGGTACTCCTAATTCAATCCCAACTCCACAAACCACTCCTAAAAGGATTAGAATTCAACTATTCTAAGGAATCCTAAGCCGACTATGAGACTACTTCACAGCCTATAAAAGGAGAGAGGGTCCAATGGATTGAGGCACTCACTGATGACTGATAACTCAACATTCATCATTCAAACTCAGGCCTTCACACTCGAGTTTCCTTGTTTCGTCTCCCCTTTCGTTCATCATCATCAAAGACTTGAGCATCAGAATGCTTACGATGTCCATCACACCGGTGGGTAGCAACTTAATGCTCTGTTTACCTTTGTTTTACAGGATCGTTGGGGCCCCCATCATACAAATTCTCGATTGTAGACCGAATGTGAAATTGTGCATCTATAATTTGGCACCCACCGTTGGGCCTCGACGATTCATAGCAAACAAAAATCTCTAAGTCTACAATCCCCACATCACTCATGATTTCTAGCAAGAAGAAAACCTTAGACTCTGTGTCTACTCAATTAGTGGTCTTATAAGACCACCTACAAACGTTAGAGGAGGAAAATCACGCTATGCGGAGTACCAACGCCAGCCTCCAGAAGAAATTAGAGCAGATGCCTCGACTTCTTAGAGGCGTGATGCGAAAGATCACCCCAGAAAACCTGTCATTCCGAATGATCTTTTAGGGGCATTCAACGATGTGGCCGACATAATCAATGATCATTAGATCATACTCAGGGATGCTTGATGACCCGTGACCCTACTCTCGCGAAACTAGCGTAAAAAATCACCTATAGCATGTGTGAGGAGATTGAGAAGTTCAAAAGGATAGTTCTCTCTAGTCTACCTGGGTTAAGGCTACCGATCAGAAAAAGTCAGGCCGTGATAATTTTCAACACTCCTTTCTTGGATGCAATTATTTCCGTAGACTCCCACAGAAGTTTAGCCCCCTTGACTTGAGGCTATATGATGGATCTGTATACTCAGATGACCATTGTACGGGCCAAAATTGGGCCCAAGGATAAAATCGACTTTCACCACAGAAGCCAGCCACAAGATCTGGAGCCTGGAAGAAGATCCATGGGCCACCTCACGAACCCAAGCTCATTAACATAAAGACAGACAAACGGACACCAGTTACAAAGATCAGGAAGTGGATCCGAATTCATAAATATCATCATGAAGTCGACGGTTATCAGACTTAAAGAACCTAAATTAAAACATCATTGAGGAGATTTCCAACGGGCAGAAGATGGACCCCACATCAAAGGAACCTATAAAAGAGAGAAGCGAAGAATAGAGAGGGATCCGAACACGACTCCTATCATCAGATAAAATCCAATACTCTGCCCTCACGGCAATTAATCAGTGGTTGAGGTATCCTAAAACCTTAATCCTTTCGCCTTTGACTTATTCATACTTAGGCTAACTTGAGCGTCGGAGTGCCTACAGCTTCCACCACACCGGTGGGCAGTAACCTCCTCTTTTGCTCTACTCTTATTTTACAGGTTCGCTTGTGCCCCTCAACTCATTTTCAATTGTGGATCTCGACCAAAATCAGCGTCCACAATTTGGCGCCCACCGTGGGGCCTAGCGAGCGAATTTCGTGAAAATAAGACATAGCAACACAGCAATCTGAAATGGCCTCAAGCAATGAGCAAAACCTGAATCCCATGATGGCACAGCTTGCCATGCTCCAAGAACGTTTGTAAGCCCTAGAAGAAGAAAATCAAATGATGCGAAACACCAATGACAGTTTACAGAAAAAGATGGAGCAGCTGTCATCCAATCCTCCGTATAATAATATTCAAAGCCAAACCAGCAATCCAGACGACCAAAGCAATCCAACAATCCCGCTTATGACGGAAGGTCCAAACAACAATCACCAGCCTGTTTCGCAAGAGCCGATCTCACTCATCGATCCAACCCAACAGATCGCCACCTCTATCAGAAAGGAAATGATCGAATTCAAGGAAGCAATAATGTCGAGACTACCAGGGGTAAGGTTGCCAGTCAGGAAAAGTAGGGCCGGAGTGATTTCTGATACCCCATTTGTGGAGTCGATTGTTGCTGTCGACTTGCCCCGGAAATTCAGCCATCAGGAGATGAAGCCATATGATGGATCTGCCGATCCAGACGACCACGTCATACACTACAAATACAAGATGATGTCAACCGGCCTGTCCCCAAGACAGTGGGAGGCTGGAATGTGTAGATGCTTTGGCGAGACTCTGGCGGGACCTGCCCTTACTTGGTTCATCAACCTACCCTACAGGTCAATCGAGTCCTACCAAGAGCTAGCCGACAAATTTGTGCAACACTTTGCAAGTTCATGCAAATTAGAAAAGACTTCAGACGACCTTAATTCTATACAGCAGGGAAGGGGGAGTCTCTGCGGAGCTACGTTGCTCGATTCAACATGGAGAGAATAACAGTCCCAGATCTCCACCAACCTACAGCAGTAGAAGCCTTCCGGAACGGACTGCTTTATGACAGTGGACTCTACAAGAAATTGACGAAATTTCGATGCTACAACATGGACCAGGTAATGGCACAGGCCCAGGTAGAAATAAGATGGGAAGAAGATAAAAGAAACAACAAAAGGGAAGATGTTGCGAATACCCGAATGGACCGAAGGCCTGCAGCTCCCAGGCCGCACGATAGCAATATCCACACTCATAGGGAAATGAGGAACCAACCAAGGGGTGAGCGGCGACCTTTCTGCATAAATGTTGACAGGAGACAAAGGCCATATAGGGAGGAGCAACCAACAAGCAAACCCAGGCTACCAGACTACAACTTTACGATTTCTTCTGGGGAACTGGTCACCGTGCTTAAAAAGATGGGAAATGAAGTAAAGTGGCCTCCGCGCTCCAGAGACAGTTCGACAAAAAAAGACACCAGAAAGTGGTGTGAGTTCCATAGGGACTACGGTCATACGACAGCGGAGTGCGTGGCCTTGAGATTAGAGGTTTTGGAGTTACTAAACAAAGGTTTCCTGAGGGACCTTCTAACAGACAAGGGAAAGGCAACCATGTCACGAAGGGATGAAAAAACCAACCAGGGAGAAGATCCTGTCCTACCACCCCTATAAATAACACAGTCAACGTTATTTTGGGAGGTTCAGGAATCAGTGGAACTACTTATTCAGCTGCCAAACAACATACAAGGGCTCTGATCAGTAATGTCTCTCATACTGCAATGTCTGTAGAAAAAGCCTTCACAGATATGACCATGGAGTTTCCAGACGATGAAAATTCCCACACCCTAAACCCGCACCACGACGCTTTGGTCATCTCCTTGCAGGTGGCGAATTTCTTGGTCAAACGGGTGTTGATCGACACATGTTCCTCGGCAAATGTAATTTTCGCGAGCGCCCTCATCGACATGGGGACAGAGTTGGATAAAATCAATCGGTGGACGACAGTGTTGATCGGGTTCAGTGGGGAGCAGAAGTTCACGATGGAGAAATCTCACTTCCAGTATACGTTGCTGGAGTCAACAAAATGACTACATTTCTGGTCTTGGAATGCCCTTCCGCATACAACCTAATAATGGGGAGGCCCTGGATTCACGACATGAGAGCGGTTTCATCAACCTACCATCAGGTGATAAAATTCCCTACTCAGTGGGGAGTACAAGAAATCAGAGGCGACAGGTTGGCATCTAGGAGCTGCTACCAAACAACTCTGAAGGCGAAGGACGAGTCAGCATAGCAATTACAGACTGAACCTCGAGTTTCGGAGCCGACATTGCCGAACATAGAAAAGCTTGACGAGGTTCAGATTCATCCACAGTTCGAAGATCACAAGGCGCTAATTGGAGCTGGATTAGATCCGAAACTCCGAGCCGACATCATAGAGTTTTTGAAGAGCCGACACGACAGTTTTGCATGGTCCCACAAAGATATGACAGGAGTCGACCCAAGGCTCATAACCCACGAATTGCATGTGGATCCAGAGTACACCCCAGTTCGGCAGAAAAGAAGAAAATTTGCCCCAGAAAGGAACCGGATCATCGACGAAGAAGTCCAGAAGTTATTAGAGAATGGAGCGATAAGAGAAGTTCAATTTCTAGAGTGGCTCGCGAATGTCGTTGTGGTGAAGAAAAAGAACGGGAAATGGAGAGTTGCATCGACTTCACAGATTTGAATAAGGCCTGTCCAAAGGATTCATTTCCGCTTCCGCATATAGATTCTATGGTCGACGCAACGGCGGGACATGAGCTATTAAGTTTCATGGATGCGTACTCAGGCTACAACCAGATCTTCATGCACCCGGCGATCAAGAAAAGACAGCCTTCGTCACCAACAAAGGGATTTTCTGTTATAAAGTCATGCCCTTCGGCCTAAAGAACGTGGGAGCAACATATCAATACTTGTCAACAAGATGTTCGACAGCCAAATCGGGAAAACAATGGAAGTGTACATAGACGATATGCTGGTGAAGTCGATCGAATCGGAGCAACACCTAGATCATCTGAAAGAAGCATTCGACATCATGGATAGGTATGGAATGAAACTAAATCCAACTAAATGTGCTTTCGATGTTTCTTCAGGACTTGGAGAGACTTTTTCTCTACTTGGGAGTTTCGGAGCAAGCGGTCAGCGGAGTCTTAGTAAGAGAAGAGGTAGGAGACCAACAACAAGTCTACTACGTGAGCAAAGCACTGTTGGGAGCTGAATCATGTTACCCTTTGATGGAGAAATTAGCCTTCGCCCTTGTTACACAGCAGCAAGAAAACTCAGACCCTACTTCCAGGGGCACCCAATCACGGTGTACACGACCTATCCGTTGAGAAGAATACTTCATAACCAGAAATATCAGGAAGGTTGATGAAGTGGGCAATCGAACTTGGAGAGCACGACATCATTATCAGCCTAGAACCGCCATCAAATCTCAAGAGTTGGCCGAATTCACCCCCAGCTTACTTACAACAACTGAAGTCAATATCAACACCATCCAGCAAACGAAACCTTGGAAATTAGCAGTCGACGGGGCAAGTAATAAAAAAGGCTGCGGTCTTGGGATCATGATCATAACTCCAGCCGGCGACATAATACAGCAAGCGATCAAGTGTAGATTTAGAGTTACAAATAACGAGGCAGAATACGAAGCCTTAATAGCTGGACTGTCACTAGCTAAAGAATTGGGGGCCAGAGATATTGAAGTGAGAACCGATTCCCAATTGATTGTGAACCAGATAGAAGGGTCGTATCAAGCCAGAGGACAAGCCATGTCTTCTTATCTACAAAAGGTAAGTGACCTTCGATCGACGTTTGAGAAATTTTCCATAACACAGGTCCCAAGAAAGGAGAACTCCCAGGCTGATGCATTGGCGACCCTTGGTTCGACAATGGAAGGGAACGAGTCACGAACAATTCCAGTCGTGCACTTAAGCTGGCCCGTGATTTGTGAAGAATAGACGATTGTCGCGGCGCTAGACACTGTCGACAGTTGGATGACACCAATAGTAAAGTATCTACAAGACGGTATACTTCCAGACGATAGAATTCAAGCAAAGAAAGTTCAGAGACAGTCTGCCAGATATGTGTTGTACGACGGACAGTTGTTAAAAAGATCATTCACAGTACCTTACTTGAAATGTATTGCACCTAACGAAGCGCAGCATGTTTTGTCTGAGTTGCACGAAGGGGAATGTGGGAATCATTCTGGTGGTAGGAGCTTGGCCCAACGAGCGCACACGACAGGATATTACTGGCCCACAATGAGGTTCGACTCCTCTGAATACACGAAGAAGTGCGACAAATGCCAGAGATTCGCACCAATACCTCACCTCCCACCGGAGAGACTAAACCCCATCTTATCTCCATGGCCATTTATGAAGTGGGGGATGGACATTGTTGGAAAACTCCCAACGGCAACTGGCCAACGAGTGTACATGCTTGTAATGACGGACTACTACTCGAAGTGGATAGAGGCAGAAGCATTTGCCAGAATACGCGACAAGCAAGCCCAAACTTTCGTATGGAAAAACATCATCTGTCGATTCGGCATACCGAAAGAGATCGTGACTGACAACGGAGCACAGTTCATTAGCCACCACTTCCAAGACTTCTGCAGAAATTGGGGCATAAGGTTGAACTTCTCCACCCCTCGCTTTCCACAAGCAAACGGACAAGCCGAATCATCCAACAAGACGATTATGAACACCCTGAAGAAGAGATTGGAGAAAGTTAAGGGAGCCTGGGCTGATGAACTGCCAGGAGTATTGTGGTCATACAGGACAACGACGAGGTCTTCAATAGGCGAAACTCCTTTCGCATTAGCATTTGGGACGGAAGCAGTCATACCAACTGAAGAGTCATCCCTTCAACGCCCTACCAATATTTCAACGAAGAAAACAACCAACGACTGATGAATTTCAATCTCGACACGATTGAAGAGACAAGAGACCGAGCTTCCATTCGACTGGCCGCATATCAACAGAGGATGGCCAGATACTTCGACAAAAACGTTAGGAGTAGGAATTTCAAGGCTGGAGATTGGGTCCTACGGAAAGTGTTCCAGAACACCAAGGAAGTTGGAGACGGGAAGTTGGGTCCAAATTGGGAAGGCCCTTACCTCGTCACGAAAGTAGTTGGGAAAGGAGCATACAAGCTACAGAATTTGGGGGCTCTCGTACTCGCGCGTTCGCATTAATTTAGCGTTTCTCTTATGTTTATGTGTTGTTTTTTTTTTTTTTTTTTTTTTTGTTTATATGTTTTTTTTTTTTTTTAAGATTGAATAAAGAAATCAGCAGAGTTCGTTCGACTAAGCGCATAAAAGTTGTCAAATTAAAATATCAACAACATTTGTACAACACGTCACAATATCATTCTTCCAAATTCATACGACATAGACAGCACATACAAAACGTGATTACAGCTCTCCTGTCACAGCCATTGATTTAACTTCATACAAAATTTCAAAACTAATGTAGACCTGAAACTACCTAGACATTGTCTGGTGCTTCGTCGGTAGCCGTAGGAAGACTGGCGGGTGCATCATCTTGGGTTTTGGCAGCTTCCTCTATGATTTCTTCTCCCCCTAAATTCCTTCCGACCTCCTCCTTTTCAGCAACGGCAAGTGCGTCTGTTTCCGCCCCATCCTTCTTTGATTCAACCTCCAACCCTTTTTCTTCAAAATCATCCTCCGTCGAAGAAGAGATCCCGGTCTCACGCCTCTCATATTCTCTAATCCACTTCTCAGGTTTCCAGTCGACTGTTTCCCAGCTAAGAAATCCCTCATTAAATCACGCATGTTTCTCATCATGGAGTCAATGGCGATGTCCTCCATTTTCTCTAACAGTAATTCCTTCTCTTTCTTCACATTCTCGAAACCTTCTTTGTAGCTATCGATTGTCAGCTCAGCCGTTTCCTTCTCCAATTGCAAAGCAGCCTTAACTTCCTTCAGTTCTTTCTCAAGAACTCTTTCCTTCCTTTGAGAAGCAATGATACCAGACTTCAACTCTGATGACTTCTTCCTCATCACCGACAGCGATTTCTCCAGCTCCTTTGTCCTCCTTTGATTGGACTCCATATTTTTTCGCATGAATAGGCTGCATTCCAGTGCCTAAGGAAGCCGAGTTTTAAAAAAAAAATATAATAGTAATAAAGGTTGCTACTCACTTGATAATTTAGTGCGATGGCTTTCTTCATGACTTCAGTTGGGCCAATTTGTGCCAATCTTACTTCATCCCCTTCGAGGAGAAGTCCTTCTACGAATGAGTCAATACTCGAAGGATCGGATATAGCAGTCGACTCTCGTGGAACCTTTAAGGTAAGGTTATCAGAGTCATCTTCCTCCTCAACTTCGGGAACAGACTTCCTCTTTTTCCCCGCAGAAATCGTCGCGGTCGACTTCACCTTCTCTACTTCAATCTCTCTTTGTTTAAGCCCAGCCACTTTTTCATCCTCTAACTCTTTCTTCTTCAGCTTCCTTGATTTTTTCCGGCTTTTCATTTCGTCGAGTGAAGCTATGGTGAATGGCCCAGTCATCATTTCCTCTACGCATAAAAATTCCTCGGGTTTTAGGGGCTCTCGATATCTATTTCCCCCATATAACTTTTGACACGACCATCTACTATTTATCACTGACAAAATGTCGTTACATAAGGCCAGAACTTTACCTTCTCGATGATAGATTTCCTTCCACAGCGGAGTCGACCTTAACCTCTTTTCCGTTAAGATAGTTTTGCAATCCCCTTTTTCGGCTGATAGGGATAGAATGGCTTTGGTGTTGGAGGTTGTACGTGCAGTCTTGATGAATGATTTGTTCCGTAGAGGACCTGTAACAATAAGATCATGGTTACTCAAAGACAAATGAACGACTCAAAGATTGAAATTAAGCGAAAGTTCCTTACTCACTCGACAAACACAAAAATTTCGGGATTCGACCAACCCCGGCCGATCCAAATATACCCTCACCCTTCACAAAGAAATAATAAGACTGCTAATTTCCCCTATCATTAGTCGGCAATCCGGTGACTAAATGTGTCTTTCTTTGACGAAGGATCAACGTATAGCTCCCTTTTTCCTTCAAATGTTCATTCAGAAAATACGTCTCTAAAACGTCCTTCACCTCGAAAAATACCCCCAGTTCAAATGATAAACATTCAATCGACAATAAGATCCTCCATGCATTCGGCATCAGCTGTGAATGAGCAACTCCGAAATGATCCAAAACCTCCCAAACCAATCTCGGAATAGGAAACCTCAGCCCTATAAAAAATGGACGCACATAGAATCCCATCCACCCAGGAACCCTGTAATCAATTCTTTCATTCGACAAAGGCACCCGGAGTTCCAAAGTATTAGGGAACCTATACATACAGCTGAGTTCCCTCAATACTTTCCCAGTCATTCGACTTGTAGGATTCTTTGATAATAAGTTAGTAGGTTCACTCGTACAAGGTAATTCGCTCGACTCCCCAATTGCGGGCAAAGACCTTAACGGAATAGCCTCGGCAGGGATTACTGGCGGAGAAGGCATAGCTAAGGTAACAACACCACTCTCGATAAATTCCTGGTACGACCTACCTCCACACTCTACAAACTCCTTACTTTCACTTGATGATCCCACGGTTTCACTTGACGACTCGACATAAGTATCGATCTTGGCACCTAAGCTACCTAAAGATTCACCACTCGACATCTTCCAGACGACAAGCATTAAATACTAAACCCTATAGTAGCCTACCTCCTAAAGATCAAAACCCACGAACATAAATTGATAACTAATCACGCAAACCAAGAGATCAAACATCTTAACTTATCTAAGAGCAGCTTGAATATTCACTATAAACGTTTAAAGGAATGAAGAACAAGAAGAAGATTTCGAAGAATACCTTGAAAATTCTTGAGAGCACACCTTACTCGACTTCCGAATGAGGCGAAATGAAACACCTAACGTTCCTTTATACATACTATCTAAAGATCTGGCGCCAAAATTCCCGCCCAAATGGACGCCTCGTAATTTGCATTAGGTCTTACAACATCTAATGGCACGTGTGAAAAACCAGAATCATTTCCAATGGGAATCGTCGAATGGAATATCGATTCGACCAAAATTTATACAAGGCTTGACACTGTATCTCCTCGATATTTGACGCAACGCCTAATAAAATTTAGGTACCATAAATAGCGAACACACAATCCTCACGGTTCATACGACAAGTCGAGTGATATTATTCCTTAACCACCACTTGGTTCAGTCGACCAGGGGACATCCCCCACATGATTCATGCTGAGTCAAGGAATCATGGAATTCTCGACTCATACGACAAGTCGAGTGATGTTACTCCTGAACCACCACCTGATTCAGTCGACCATGGGACATCGCCCACATGATTCATGCCGAGTCAAGGAATCATGGAATATTCTCGACTCATACGATAGTCGAGTGATGTTACTCCTGAACCACCACCTGGTTCAGTCGACCAGGGGACATCCCCCACATGATTCATGCGAGTCATGGAAACATGGAATACACTCAACACTTACGACCTGTCGAGTGTGATCCTGAACCACCACCTGGTTCAGTCGACCAGGGGACATCCCCCACATGATTCGTGCTGAGTCAAGGAATCATGGAATATATCCGACTCATACGACAAGTCGAGTGATATTATTCCTTAACCACCACTTGGTTCAGTCGACCAGGGGACATCCCCCACATGATTCATGCTGAGTCAAGGAATCATGGAATATTCTCGACTCATACGACAAGTCGAGTGATGTACTCCTCCTGAACCACCACCTGGTTCAGTCGACCAGGGGACATCCCCCACATGATTCATGCCGAGTCAAGGAATCATGGAATATTCTCGACTCATACGACAAGTCGAGTGATGTTACTCTTGAACCACCACCTGGTTCAGTCGACCAGGGGACATCCCCCACATGATTCATGCCGAGTCATGGAAACATGGAATACACTCAACACTTACGAACTGTCGAGTGTGATCCTGAACCACCACCTGGTTCAGTCGACCAGGGGACATCCCCCACATGATTCGTGCTGAGTCGAGGAATCATGGAATATACCCGACTCATATTATTCCTTAACCACCACTTGGTTCAGTCGACCAGGGGACATCCCCCACATGATTCATGCTGAGTCAAGGAATCATGGAATATTCTCGACTCATACGACAAGTCGAGTGATGTTACTCCTGAACCACCACCTGGTTCAGTCGACCAGGGGACATCCCCCACATGATTCATGCCGAGTCAAGGAATCATGGAATATTCTCGACTCATACGACAAGTCGAGTGATGTTACTCCTGAAACACCACCTGGTTCAGTCGACCAGGGGACATCCCCCACATGATTCATGCCGAGTCATGGAACCATGGAATACACTCAACACTTACGACCTGTCGAGTGTGATCCTGAGCCATCGCCCGGTTCAATCGACCAAGGGACATACCCCAGATGACTCATGTCGAGTAAAATATAATCATCGAATCTATTCACTCCATACGACAGGATGAGTAGACCTGAATTCTTCCTCTTAATTGCAAAACGAGACGTCATTAGCTCAAGACCATCGCCAAGATTAGAGGAGCGATCATCCATATCTCGATTCATTCGACAGAAGATACTCTCAAAGCCTGGGACTTCCAGACTTAGAGAGTAGGGGACAAACTGTACGGGCCAAAATTGGGCCCAAGGATAAAATCGACTTTCACCACAGAAACCAGCCACAAGATCTGGAGCCCGGAAGAAGATCCATGGGCCACCTCACGAGCCCAAGCTCATTACATAAAGACAGACAAACGGACACCAGTTACAAAGATCATGAAGTGGATCCGAATTCATAAATATCATAATGAAGTCGACGGTTATCAGACTTAAAGGACCTAAATTAAAACATCATTGAGGAGATTTCCAATGGGCAGAAGATGGACCCCACATCAAAGGAACCTATAAAAGAGAGAAGCGAAGAATAGAGAGGGATCCGAACACGACTCCTATCATCAGATAAAATCCAATACTCTGCCCTCACGACAATTAATCAGTGGTTGAGGTATCCTAAGACCTTAATCCTTTCGCCTTTGACTTATTCATACTTAGGCTAACTTGAGCGTCGGAGTGCCTACGGCTTCCACCACACCGGTGGGCAGTAACCTCCTCTTTTGCTCTACTCTTATTTTGCAGGTTCGCTTGTGCCCCTCAACTCATTTTCAATTGTGGATCTCGACCGAAATCAGCGTCCACAACCATGTCGTCCACTACAAGTATAGGATGATATCCACAGCCCTAACACCGCACCAATGAGAGGCAGGAATGTTTGGAGGATTCAGAGAGATGTTAGCAGGCCCAACCCTCACTTGTTTCATCGATCTCTTATACCCATCTATTGGATCATACCAAGAGTTGGCAGACAAGTTCTTGGAACACTTCGCAAGCTCTTGCAAGTTTGAGAAAACCACAGAAAAACTAAACTCTATCCAGCAGCGGAAAGGAGAATTCCTGCAGAGCTATGTTATACGCTTCAATAAAGAAGGAACTTTCATCCCAGATCTTTATCAACCTACACTGTCAAAGCTTTTCGCAATGGTCTACTTACCAATAATGGATTTATAAGAAGATAACAAAGTTCAGGTGTTACACCATTGACCAAGCAATGGCCTGAGTACAAGTCGAGATATGTTAGGAAAAAGATAAGAGGAAAAGGAAACGCGACGGTCCCAGTAACAGCCATGAAGAGAAAACATCAAACCCTTCCAAACAACTGAAGTATTCTGGTATGAGGATCCATCGGCTAACAGATAGAAGGATCCCACATGCAATAGACCACTGCCTAAAATATTGATTATGAGCGTAGGCCTTTAGCTTATATGGTACAACGTCATTCTTCAATCAATTTTTCTCATTCGACATTAAGTCCAAACGACCAAGACTTGGACTTTATCTGAGCCTATGTATTTAGATGACATGAAGTTAAAATTATTGGGATATATGCCCTAGAGCTTCATGTACTATAAACAGAATTATATTCTATGAAATAAAATGATGCATTATTTATTTATCAATGTGTTGGTTTAATATCACATATTAAAAATTATCTTGTTTACCCTATATTACTCGTAAGCCTTCAGACTTAGTGTATAAGTGTCATACACAAGAGGATTTAAGGCTAAAGTTAGTAATCTAAAATAGTACATAGAGAGCAAACAAAGTGGTTACTTTGTTTGTGGTTTATCTATAGTTGCGGTCCATTATATAATTATATGGCGACCTTGATCCGAGATTGTTCATGTGGAGATATCAGAATGTAGGCACCTTGTATGATGTGATCATATAGGACTTGACCTAGATAGAAATGAGTTTATTATAATATCCATTAAATAAAGAAATTCATTTTCAATTTATTAGATGGTCACCTATGGATTGATCATAATCCTGAGTGTACTACGAACTCATGCATGGCAGGCTATGTCTTTTGATTTACAAATGTGAGGTTGGTGTAATAATCCGACCAATAGCTATGTACTTTGGGGACATGGTTTGGTGTATAACTAGGGACGTTTTATATAGATATGGAGTTCACTCATTCTTGCGAGAAGTAGAGGAGTATATTCTTTAAGGGTTGATTCGGTACTTTAATGGTTAGAGCGCTCAAGTCTTTCTATTACGAACAAAAAGATTAACATTCATAATGGTTATGAATAAATGGTTCATTAAAGAATCAATGATACTTAAGGTAAAAATAATTAGAGGGGTATAATGGATATTATAACCTAGCTCTAATTACGATATACTCGTGAAGGGCCAATCCTTATGTAATGACTATATCGATGGACACCGACGTGGTTCGACTTAATTTATCTATATGCGACAACAAGAGTGCAGCTTCAGATTTTTAGTGGAATAACCAGAGTTAATAATTTTGAATATTTAATTAAGAGCTTAATTAATATTTCGGGATTATTAGAGCTCGAAATCGTATGTCCATTTGGTCCCCGTGCTAGCTCGATATACTATAGCATATTAAATAAAATTGGACAGTCCAATTATATACTCACATATGAAAATATTATTAATATGATTAATAATATTATTTTATCACACTTGACACTATATGTTAAATTTAATATATGGTTTTAATAATTATATGATAATTTTTAAATATATGATATTAAATTATATATAATATAATTTAATAAGGCTAAATTTGGAATTTCCAAATTTTGGGTTTTGGAAACCCTTGAATTTATTTTGGAAGTTACACCTTTTCAAAAGGGTGTTAACTTTTTATTTTTTGTAACATATTATTCTTTATGGAAATTAAATGATATGTTACAAAATTTTTGAAAATAAACATGTCTTGGCTGAAAATTACAAAGTGGGAAGGGGTTTTGTTTATTTTGAAAATAAAAAACCATAAGTATAAAAAGAATTTGGTTTTTCTTTTTTACCTAACCTATCATATTTTGCAACCCTAGCCACCTCTCTTGTTCTTCAAACTCTCTCAAGTGTTGAGAAAAATAAAAAGAAAAAAAGAAAAAGAAAACTTTGTGCGACTTTAATCTCCAAAGTGTTTATGGATTAGTTTTGTGAGTCTGGCCCGCACTAGTTTCTGTTGGTGATGAGATATAGCACGAAAGACTATTTGGTATCGAACCAAATTCTTCATCTTCATCTTCCAAACACATCACACGACAGTGAGCAATTTTCTGCTCACTGTCGCACGCCCAATGAGTGTTTCGGGGCTCAATTTTTTTTGTTTTCGTTCCAAAATTTTTATAGAACATTAAGGGGTGTTTTGGGGCTGATTTTTACAGGAAAATCATATCTGAAACTGAGAGGGAACTGAACCAAATATGGATTGATTTGGGCAGTGAGCTGGGCACATTTCGGGTCCAAAATAGTCCAAATTTCCATTGTTATTCGGTGGCTGTTACGGGGCTGAAATTTTGTCCAAAACATAAGTAATATTTCAGTGTTGGTAATGGTAACTGTCGGCCTTAAGGAGAGAAGGGCAGAAAAAATTTATAGTCAGATCTCGGGTACCTAACGTGTTTCCGATGCGCTAGGAAAGTGGTTCTTACAATTGGCATCAAGAGCGAGGTTGAAACGTGTTCTTAACCTTTTATTTATTTATTTATATGAGTTATAAATAATTATTTGCTTGTTTAGATGAGTAGGCACAAAATAGTATTCTTGAGATGAATAGTTTAGTTATTTCATGTGATGAATGGATTTTATATTAGTCGTAAATTTTTTCGGCTCTTAATTTTATGTTGGTTTTGATTATTGGATGTAAGGCCATAAGACCATTATTTACAAATATTGTAATTTAATTTTCCTATGTAAAAATTCAATTGTTGTAATTTGGAGCATCGAAGTCGCAAAATGAGCCAACACCACATTGGAGTGAGATTTGAAGACCAATGGATGCCTTGAAAATTTTATGTACTAATTAGATTAGCATAGGAAAAATAAGAGTCCGGTCAATGCAAAATAATTTTTTATGTTGTATGTATGTTTAATTCGAAATGTTTGAATAACATGTCATATAGCTTAGGGTGTCTACTCTTACATTCTCACATGCCATAACATACTTTGGATGCATATATATTCTAGACATGAAATATGATTTTATGTGATTTAAAATGGTTAAATTAGAATATGGTATGCATGGAAAATGATTAATTCGATTAATTGGTTTTATAGTTTAAAATTTGAAATTCTACTATAATGGGCTTAAATAGTGCATAATGAATTCCATTGGTATATATGATGGAAAATTGGACATAAATTCCATAGTCGATTCTGAATGGACGATAATGTGGTCTGTACTCGGGATACAACTCCACGTACCATTGGATTTTATAACGCACTAAGATTTATTAAATGGTTTAATTAAATTTTGACCACTTTAGAATTTTGAGATTTTAAACTTGTTAGTATTCTAGTATTTTAAGAGTTAAAATATGATAGGTCACTAATACTACTCCAATTAAATTAGTTTAATTGAGTAAAATAATTAGTAGAAACAAATGGATATTAGTGAGTTAAATTTTAAGAGTTAAAATTGGTAAGGTCACTAATAATGTACTAGTGTAAATAAAAGTTACGATTTAGCCTAAATAAATTTATTCACACTAGTAAATTAAAATATTAGATATTTTAAAAATAGAAACCTTTATTTTAAAATAGTGGGTGGGAAAATGATATACGACAGTATATCCCGTGGTCTTCGTTGTTAGTTCAAAAACGTGAGATTCAAAAGGCACCTCGAGACAGCTTCGTTTTCGTCCCCCTTATGGATGGTGTCCATTTTGGGTCAATATCAAGTTTGGATTCCGAGAGGATAGAGACTATAGATGTATCTAGTGAACTGACCTACCCTACGATGACACTTCCCTAGTGAAGTCCAATGGTTCTGAAACGACGGGTCACACTCACAAAGGAATGATTAAATATTAATCAAAATTCCTTGATCAAATCAAACAGTGTCTGGTTAATATAGGAATAAGAGTTATTCCCGTATATATTAATCAATTGAGATTGTCTCGATCTATCATGCAAATACTTGACCTACCATACGGCGGCACTTATTTATGGGATGATAGATTTTTATGACATAGTAATTCTCTTAGGTTTCTAATTCGTTATTCATGGTTCATGCATCATGTTTACTTTTATGCCAAAATTATTTGATAATATTAATATTCAATAAATGAATATTAAATACATGTTTATTTTATTTTTCAGCCATGGTTTCTCCAATTATTTCCATTCTCTCTAATGATAAGTTATCCGGAGAAAACTATGTTAAATGGAAGAGTAAGATGAACGTTATTATGGTCTGTGAAGATCTAAAGTTTGTCCTGACGGAGGAGTTTCCTCCCAATCCGGCCAAAAATACTGGCCAAGCTGTGCGCGACGACTACAAAAAAATGGGTCATGACTAATGAGAAGGCATGCTGCTACTTGCTAGCAGGGATGTCCGAGGTTCTTGCTGCAAAGCATGAGCCTATGGCTAAAACATCTCAGATGATGAAGTCATTGCAGGGCATGTTCGGGCAACCTTCAGAGTGTCATATCATGAGGCCATGGACTCAGCGATGACTACTAAGGTGAAGTATGGAGCATCGGTCTGAGAGTACGTCTTGTGGATGATGACCTACCTCAATACAAACGAAACCCATGGTGCTCGTATTGACGAGTGACCGGCGTAAACACACACGTATAACGCAAGCGCACGTATCGTTCAAGTAGTATAAAAATATCGATCCCACGAGGACTTAATATCTAATCTATTAATTTTATGAGGTCAAATGATTACTAGTATCTAACAGGTTGATTGATTGATTTGAAATGGTGACGATTCTAAATTTAAAAGCAAGTAAATAAAATTGTCGAAAATAGGTTTTAAGAAAATTCAATATTAAAAACTATCTAGGGTTGTGATTTCTTCCAATATCATTTTAAAGATGAAGTGGTTATCTTAAAGTTGGGTAATATATTGATTTATTAACCTGGAACACTAAATTATGTGCAAGCCTCTGTCGATGGTCAGACACAAATACCCAGTTTAACCCAATTGAACCATATGTCTATGTCAACCAAATTATCTGGATTCATTAAGTTTAAGTTCCAATTATGGCTACCCCCGCCCGACAGGTATATTCCTATCCTGTAAGGAAATCTATTAAAGGGTTATCTATCCTTAAGGAAGATCGTGGGCTATTGAGTCTAAGGCTGAAACCTAAAATCCCTATGTCTAGTTCATTTTAGATTTACCAGATCAATTTTATTAATGGCCAGTTAATGAAAAAGCATTAAGATTAAGACTCAATAAATAAATCTTTATATTACCCAAGCTATATTTTAACCCCTTATAAAACAGTGATATTAAAAGTCATCACAACCCCAGATAACTAATTTAGTCACAACACATAACTAGGGCTGGTGAAAACTTGAAAATAAAAGACTTGAAGTAAAAATGCGGTAAAGTAAATACTGAAAGGTAAATTACAATAAAATAAAATGCTAAGGTAAAAGGAATTACTTTTACTACTACTAATTTAGATATCTCCCATAAAATAATATTTAAACTTGTGATAATATTACCAACCGACCAATCTGGCGGTATCCTGATTAAGTCAAATTAAGTCCAACCAACCATTAAGGCGGAACCAAAATAAAATTACCAACCGACCAATCTGGCGGTATCCTTGATTAGTCAGGTTTAAACCAGATTAAAATTAAATTACCAACCGACCAATATAGCGGTATCATTGATTAGTCAGGTTTTAAATAGTGAATATATTATTTTTAAGGGAGATTAATCTAAATAGCAATAGTAAAAGAATTACCTTTCACCCTAGCTGGGGAAGTTACCTCCTTATGGTTAATAGTAAAAAGTGTAAAAAGTAAAGAAAGTAAATTACTATTATTACAAAAAGTAATTAAAATTATTACAAAACTAAAAACTAAAAATTAAAAGAAACTTAGAGAGAGAAGAACTCCCTATTTACAACAAAGAAATGGAAGGGAATGGTACAAAAAATTCTGAAATCTCGAGCTCAATTTATAGGCGCGGATAAGCTTAGGGCGTCGCGATGCCAAGGGCTTCAGCGTCGCGACGTTGGAATAGTGAGGCGTGGCACAATGACAACTTGACACGTGGCGATTCGGATAAGAAGATAAGACGACACGTGGCGAGGAGGCTAAGAGCTCAATTATTATGCTGACGTGGCGATGACATGGCGATGACGTGGTAAGGCGGCTGAGATCAATTGTCGGCACCATAAGATTGCGACACGTGTCACGGCGTGATTGGCTGATGATGACATGGCATGTTGACTTGGTTGACCTACTGACGTGGATGATGACGTAGCAAGACGCGTGGAAGAGTTGACTCGTTGACCGGATGACGTGGCGACACGTAGGATGACACGTAACACACGTGGAAATAGTAATTGTCGGCACCGTAGGATGATGACACGTGTCACGGCGCATGTTAGCAAAGTCAAACTTCTAAAATTCTGACACGTTGACCCGGCGCACGTTAGCAGATTCGGCGCATGCTGGGAGTCGCGACGCGGGAAATTACCAAAAATGCCCTTTTCGTCCAATTTTCACTGTTTTGCCCCAAATCACCTCCAGAATGTCCTGAAACTTTATTTATCTACAAAATAACACAAAACACATCAAAATATTCACAAGACTCAAGAAACTATACAGAATATTAGGTTAAATGAGTGGGAAATAGTGATAGAAATACCACTCATCAACGAGCGGAGCGAGGTGACCATGATTATGGAAACTCTTTCGAAGAGTTTCTTGCAGTTTAAAAGCAACTATGTTACGAACAAGTTGACTTTTACTTTGATCCAGCTGCTAAATGAGCTCACCCATTACGAGTCCATGCTTGTGGCTCCTCGTAAACCCAATGCTGAGACAAATATTGTCCAGTCTTCTAAATCTGTAAAGATGAAGAAGAAATGAACTGGGAAGGCTAAGGCAAAGCTTATGAAGAAGAAGAATAAGAAATGCTCTAATGATGCTAAGCCCAAGGGAAAGTATTTCCACTGCAACAAGGATGGGCATTGGAAAAGGAACTGTCTTAAATACCTTGTCGAGCTAAAAGAGAAGAAGGCTACAAGTAAATACGATTTACTTGTTATCGAATCTCTATTAGTGGAGGATAATAAATCCGTATGGATTGTTGATTATGGAGTCACTAACCATGTTTGTTCTTCTTTACAGCTACTTGAC
The DNA here is from genome assembly GCA_019454045.1 of Zanthoxylum bungeanum. Lineage (NCBI taxonomy): Eukaryota > Viridiplantae > Streptophyta > Magnoliopsida > Sapindales > Rutaceae > Zanthoxylum > Zanthoxylum bungeanum. Next base: position 94,518 of record SKCR01038345.1, read on the forward strand.
ACAAGGAGGGACCCTGCTGAAGGTGACTACACTATGAGGTTTGAGACAGGGGATGCCGTTTCGGCAAGAGCAGTGAGAGTTTCCATTTTAAAATTTTCAAATAATAGTTATTTAAATTTAAACAATGTGTTATTTATTCCCGGGTTTCGCAGGAATTTAATTTATGTGTCAAAAATTTTGGATGATGGTTTTTCCGTTTTGTTTAATAGTAATTTAATTAGTATTAATGAGTATCGTGCTAAGGCTGAGAACCAGTTAGGTAAAAAAATCAAAAATCTACAATCGGATCATGGAGGAGAATACCTTGACAGAGATTTCTAGGAATTTTTAGTTGAGCATGAGATAGTATCCCAACTTATAGTATCTGGAACACCACATTAAAATGGTATAACAGAGAGGAGAAATCAGACCCTACTAGACATGATAAGATCTAAGTTTAGTTATAGCTCACTACCTAATTCATTCTAGGGGAATGCATTGCAAACTGCAATGTATATTCATAATGTAATTCCATCCAAGTCTGTTCTTAGGACTCCTTTAGAGTTGTGGAATGGTCGTAAAACTAGTTTATAATATTTCTGCATATGGGGGTGTCCAACATATTGTTGAAGAATAAGATAACTAAGTTGGAGCCACGTTCACAGATGTGCATATTTGTAGGCTATCCTAAGGAAACTATGGGTGAATTCTTTTATAGCCCTGAAGATACAAAGTTTTTGTATCGAAAAATATCACGTTTCTAGAGGAGGACTATATGAGAGAGTTCAAACTTCACAAGGTGTTACTCGAGGAGTTACTTGCTGGTTTGACCAGTGCGCCATCATCAACAACATTTGACAAACACATAGCACCTTCGACATCTGAGCATCAGATGAAAGTTTGTCAGAATGATCCGCCACCTAGACGTAGTGTGAGGATTGTGCGATAACCTGATTGCTATCTAGGAGTTGGAGAGGCACAAGTTTTCACTTCCAGTGATGGTGTAGATGATCCATTGACCTATCGTAGTGCAATGGATGATTCTGACAAAGAGGAATGGCTCAAAGCCATGAACCTTGAGCTGAAGTCTATGTACTCCAACTCAGTCTGTGAACTTATGGAACAACCTGATGGGGTAAAACCCATAGGTTGCAAGTGGATCTATAAGAGAAAGAGGGGAGTAGATGGGAAGGTACAGACCTTCAAGGCTAGGCTAGTGGCCAAGTGTTATACCCAGAAAGAGAGAGTTGACTATGAGGAAATTTTCTCGCTAGTAGCCATACTCAAATCCATATGCACTCTTCCGTCTATTGCCGCATATTTTAACTATGAGATTTGGCAAGTGGACATCAAGATTGCATTTTTGAATGACAATCTTGATGAGTGTATCTATATGGTACAACCAGAGGGGTTCATAACCCAAGGTCAAGAGCAAAAGGTTTGCTAGCTGCAAAGGTCCATTTATGGACTCAAGCAAACATCTCGATCTTGGAACATAAGATTTGATACCACGATCAAGTCTTATGATTTTGAGTAGAATGTTGATGAGTCTTGTGTATACAAGCGCATCATTGACTGGAATGTGGTTTTCTTATTTTATACGTCAATGATCTTTTACTCATTGGGAATGATGTAAAGATATTATCGGACTTGAAAACCTGGCTTGATAACTAATTCCAAATGAAAGATTTAGGAGAGGCCAATAATGTTCTTGGGATCCAGATACTTCGGGATCGTAAGAAATGTCAGTTAATTATATCTCATGCATCCTACATCGACAAGATACTTGTCCGATTTGGGATGCAGAATTTTAAGAAGGGCAATTTTCCTTATCGACATGGAATTCATTTTTAAAAAGAACAGTCTCCTAAGACACCTCAAAGAGTTGAGGAAATGAGACATATCTCATATGCCTCAGCAGTTGGTAGTCTCATGTATGCTATGTTATGCACGAGGCTGGACATCTGTTTTACAGTGGGAGTAGTCAGTAGATTTCAGTCTAACCCATGATTGGATCATTGGGTGGCTGTGAAACATATTCTCAAGTATCTTAAAAGAAAGAGAAATTATATGCTTATATATTCCAATGAGGATATGATCCTGACAGGATATACATATTCTGATTTTTAGACATATGTGGGTTCTAGGAAATCAACATCTGGATAAGTGTTTACCCTAGGTGGTGGGGCTATAGTATAGTGGAGTCTAAAGTAATCTTGCATTGTTGACTCCACTATGGAGGCTGAATATGTAGCGGCTTAGAAAACAGCTAAGGAAGCAGTTTGGCTCTGTAAGTTCTTGGGAGATCTAGAAGTCATTCCAGATATGGATAAACTACTCACACTTTATTGTGATAATAGTGGTGTAGTGGCAAATTCACAGGAACCAAGAAGCCACAAGAGGGGAAAACATATAGAGAGGAAATATCATCTAATTGGGGAGATAGTCCAGAGTGGAGACGTTTCTGTCACAAAGATTACATCCAAAGAAAACCTGACTGATCCGTTTACAAAGACCTTATGAGCTGAAGTGTTTGAAGGTCACCTAGATGGTCTAGGATTATGTGACATGTCTCATTTGCTCTAGTGCAAGTGGGAGATTTTTGAGATATATGCCCTAAAGCTTCATGTAATGTGAACGAAATTATATTTTATGAAATAAAATGATGCATTATTCATTTATCAAAGTGTTTGTCTAATATCATATATTGTAAATTATCTTGTTTGCCTTAGATTACTCATGTTCCTTAAGACTTAGTGTATAAGTATCATACACGAGAGCATTTAAAATAGTCTATAGAGAGCAAACAAAGCAGGTACTTTGTTTGTGGTTTATCTATAGCTGCGGTCCATTCTATAATTGTATGGCGATCTTGATCCGGGATCGTCCATGTGGATACATGAGAATGGAGGCACCTTGTATGATGTGATCATATATGACTAGACCCATATAGAAATGAGTTTCTTAAAATATCCGTTAAATAAAGAAATTCATTTTCAATCTACTAGATAGTAATATATCGATTGATCTTAATCTTGAGTGTACTAAGAACTCCTACATGGCAGGCTATGTCCTTTGATTTATAAAAGTGTGGTTGGTGTAGTAATTCCAAACAATAGCTACGTACTTTGGGGACATGAATTTGTGTGTAGCTGGGGACGGTTTACATAGATATGGAGTTCACTCATTCTTGTGAGAAATAGATGAGTATCTTCCTTAAGGGTTGATTTGGTACTTGAACGGTTAGAGCGATCAAGTCTTTCTATTACGAATAGAAATATTAACATTCATAATGGTTATGAATAAATTGTTCATTAGAGAATCAATGGTACTTAATGTAAAAATAATTAGAAGGGTATAACAGATATTATGACTTGGCTCTAATTACGAGATACTCGTGAAGGGCCAATCTCTATGTAATGACTATATCGATGGACACTGACGTGGTTCGGCTTAATTTATTTATCTACAGCAATGAGAGTGCAGCTTCGGGTTTTTAGTGGAACAATCCGGAGTTAATAATTCAGAATTTTAATTAAGAGTTTAATTAATATTCCGGGATTATTAGAACTCGGAACCGTAGGTCCATTTGGTCCCCGTGCTAGCTCGATATACTATAGCAGATTAAATATAATTGGATAGCCCAATTATATACTCACATATGAAAATATTTTTTGCCACACTTGAAACTATATGTTAACATTTAATATATAGTTTTAATAATTATATGATAATTATTAAATATATGATATTAAAGTATATATGATATAATTTAATAAGGCAAAATTTGGAATTTTCAATTTTTGGGTATTGGAAACCCTTGACTTTATTTTGGAAGTGACCCATTTTAAAAGGGTGTTAACTTTTTATTTTTTGTAACATATTTTTCTTTATGGAAAGTAAATGATATGTTACAAAATTTTTGAAAATAAACATGCCTTGGCCGAAAATTACAAATTGGGAAGGGGAATGGTTTTGTTTATTTTAGAAATAAAAACCCCTAGGTATAAAAGAATTTGGTTATTCTTTTTTTACCTAACCTATCACATTTTGCAACCCTAGCCACTTATCTTGTTCTTCAAACTCTCTCAAGTGTTGAGAAAAACAAAAGTAAGAACAACAATAAAAAAATTAAAAGAAAACATTGTGTGAATTTAATCTCTAAAGTGTTTAGGGATTAGTTTTGAGAGTCTAGACCACACTAATTTCTGTTGGTGACGAGATATTGCATGGAAGGCTATTTGGTGTCGAACCAAATTCTTCATTTTCATCTTCCAAACACATCACACGGTAGTGAGCAATTTTTTGCTCACTGTCACACGCCTAATAAGTGTTTCGAGGCTCGGTTTGTTTTATTTTCGATCCTGATTTTTTTTAGAAAATTAATGGGTGTGTTAGGGCTGTGTTGGAGTTGATTTTTACAGAAAATTCAGATCTAAAATTGAGAAAACTGAACCAAATAGGGGCTGATTTGGGTAGTGAGTTGGGTGCGTTTCGTGTCCAAAACAATCCAAATTTCCATTGCTGTTTGGTGGCTGTTCCGGGGCTGAAATTTTGTCCAAAATAGAAGAAAAATTTTAGTGTTGGTATTGGTAACTTTCGGCCTCAAGGAGAGAAGGCATAAAAAATTTTCTAATCTGATCCCGGGTGCCTAACGTGTTTCCGCTGCGCTAGGAAAGTGGTTCCTACAAAAACAACCAAGGCTTTGCCTTCATTTAAGCCAAGGTCTCGAGACGACATCAAAGCAAAGTGACATAAACTCTATCATCCCCCAAATATTTTGGGTCAACAACCAACCAAACAACTAAATTATTGATGCCAAATAAATATACACGTCTATAAAACGTACAAAAGAGAAAAAACAAAAAGGAATTCTTCCATTTATTAATATAAAAACTTAGTTTCAAACTACGAAAAGCTAAATAAAAAACAAACTGAGTAACGCAGATACATGATCAATCATCTAAAGTTGGGGCGTCTTGAACGTCAGTAGCTGCATCACCGTCGGTTGGAAAATCTCCAATATCATCAAGCTTCGAGACATGAGCACCCTCTTCTATCTGACCAGATTCCTCTCCAATCTCAGCAGCTTGTTCACCATCATTCAAAGCATCCCCCTCACCTACCTCAAGAGCATCATCCACAATTTCACTCCCAGCAGTCGGCGAGGAAATACCAGCTTTCATTCTCTAATATTCCATGATCCTCCTCTGATTGGCCTCAGTATCCCTAAACTAATAATTATTACGCTCTAAGGCCTGCAAAAGAGGAAAAAAAGTTAGAAAAAATGAAGGGCATAAACATCTAAAGACCACTATTGTAAACCCTATCTAACAAAACCCAATTTAGTCCAAAACTGCTAATTCAAAGACAACTAAATTGTTATTTGAGGATAATCAAACCACTATAAATAGGTATACGTTGGTCACTTGGAAGGATTACGAAATTCACACGCTCAAACCAACATCCGAAGACCCTCACATGCCTCAATCAACGTACATGGACCTTCACATAGTCCAGTCAACTTATGAAGCAACTCATTTCTCCCAGTCGACAATATCATACCTTTCTGAACACTCAGCAGGTCCAGTAGAACACAAAGTAGTCTATTGGATGTGTAACTACTTTAGACGATATACAATGACATGCATCTAGTCCAAACGACATGACAATGCTATTATTTCAGCAGACATCCAAGGAACACCCACTGGCTCAGCCGACATGTTCTCCAAAAGACAGGTAAAAGTGTTCTCTCCTTATCATTAACCATGTTTGTGGTTTCAAGCTCACAAGCAATGTCATACACCATATTTGTTCCAATCGACATGATAATACAAGTCGATAAAATGAGATCAACCAGCATTATTCCTTTAATGGCACTGGGAGTCCAGTCGACATTAGTCATATTGCATATCAAATTGAACACCCATGAACCCTTATTAGGTCTGGTTGACTGGAGACTATCCTGGACCTTTGACCGGTCTAGTCGACGGGAACTTTCCCCATGACTCTTGTCGAGTCAGGTTGAAGACCTGGACCTTCATCTGGTCCAGATGACATTGAAGACTTCCCTGGACATTTTTCAGGTCCAGCCGACTAGAGATAATCATGGACCTTCATTTGATCAAGTCAACGAGAACATTCCCTACTGCCCTTGTCGAGTCAGGTTGAAGAGCTGGACCTTTATCTGGTCCAGAAGACATTGAAGACTCCTCTGAACCTTCTTCAGGTCTAGTCGATTGGGGATTATTCAAGAACTTATTCAGGTCTAGTCGATTGGACATTATCTTGAACCTTCACCTGGTTTAGTAGACAGGACATTCCCAATAACTCTTGTTGAGTTAGGTTGAAGATGTGGAACTTCATCTGGTCCAGATGACGTTGAATACTCCTTTGGATCTTCTTCAGGTCTAGTCGATTGGAGAGTATCCTAGACATTCAACTGCTCCAGTCGAATGGAACATTCCCATGACTCTTGTCGAGTCAGGTTGAAGACATGCACCTTCATCTGGTCCAGACGACGTTGAAGACTCCTCTGGACCTTATTCCAGTCTAGTCGATTAGAGATTATACTCGACCTTCATCTGGTCCAGTCGGCGAGAACATTCCCCATGAATCTTGTCGAGTCAGGTTGAAGACCTGGACATTCATTTGGTCCAGACAACATTGAAGACTCACTTGGACCTTCTTCAGATCCAGTCGACTGGAGGTTATCCTGGACCTTCATCTGATCCAGTCGACGAGAATACCCCCAATGACTCTTGGCGAGTCATGTTGAAGACTTGGACCTTCATCTTGTCTAGACGACTTAGAAGACTCCCCTGGACCTTCTTCAGGTCCAGTCTACTGGAGATTATCCTGGACTTTCATCTAGTCCTATCGACGGGAACATTCCCCAAACACCCTCATCGGGTCAGGTTGAAGATATGGATTTTCATCTGGTCCAGACAACATCGAAGACTCTCCCGGACTATTATCAGGTCTGGTCGATTGGAGATTATCTTGGAACCTATTCAGGTCTAATAGATTGGGGAGCATCTTTAACCTTCATCTGGTCTAGTAGACGGGAACATTCCCAATAACTTTTGTCGAGTTAGGTTGAAGACGTGGAACTTCATCTGGTCCTGACGACGTTGAATACTCCCTTGGATCTTCTTCAAGTCTAGTCAATTGGAGATTAACCTAGACATTCAACTACTCCAGTCGCCGGTAACATTCCCATGACTCTTGTCGAATAAGATTGAAGACCTGCACCTTCATCTGGTCCAGAAGACGTTGAAGACTCATCTGGACCTTATTCCAGTCTAGTCGATTGGAGATTATCCTCGACCTTCATCTGGTTCAGTCGACGAGAACATTCCCCATGAATCTTTTCGAGTCAGGTTGAAGACCTGGAACTTCATCTGGTCCAGACGACATTGAAGACTCCCCTGACCTTCTTCAGATCCAGTCGACTGGAGGATATCCTAGACCTTCATCCGATCCAGTCGACGAGAATACCCCCAATGACTCTTGGCGAGTCATATTGAAGACTTGGACCTTCATCTTGTCTAGACGACTTATAAGACTCCACTGAACCTTCTTCAGGTCCAGTCCGCTGGAGATTATCCCGGACGTTCATCTAGTCCTATCGACGGGAACATTCCCCAAACACCCTCATCGGGTCAGGTTGAAGATATGGATTTTATCTGGTCCAGACAACATCGAAGACTCCCCGGACTATCTTCAGGTCTGGTCGAATGAGGATTATCCCGTATATTTATTTGGTTTGTCAAACATGGTATGACTCTTGTCTGGTCCAAGTGACATACTCATTGAATACTCTCCAAGCAATGACTAATTGACTTAGACAGTAGTGGACAAACCGTACGGGACAAATTTGGGCTAGGGACCCAAATGTCATCATGACCCAGGCCCATATATCAGACTTTTCATCGAGACCCAATCCATACGAATTCTAGCTACTAAAAAGATGAGTTTGCACATTACTCATATGTTAGGCCCACGAGCCCGTATACTGTTGGAGTTCTACGGTCCCAATGATCGAATACAAAATAAGAAATAAACATGCGAATACATCACGGAGTTGCGAAATACTCACATCGATCGGTAGAGGCGATGCTACGAAGAACAAAACTTTTTATGCCCTTTGTTGAAGCTCACGGCAGTGCAGAATTTTTGCCTCCTCAAATTCAGTTTTTGCATGATTTAAGAAGCTCCAAGCTTTGTGATTAAATTCCATGCACACGGGTGGGTTTCCCTATCACCTACGGACAACTCTGGAAGTGTGCTAGCACTAAGACTTTGCAACAAAATCTTAGTCTTTTCTCCACCTACAGCTCACGGCAGTGAGCAGAATAGGAGATGAAGAACAGCCCTGGTTGGGCGAGAGAGAGAAGAAGAAAAATGAAAAGAGAGAGATGTGTTGGTTGTTGTTACAATTGTGTATCTAATACAATAATTATTAAAAGTCAAATAGCAAAATCAAATAAAGGTAAATAGCTTTTAATTATCCAACAACTCACATCAACCATCACACTTGAGTGTCAAACACTCAAACATCAACTTACATCAAGTCAATCAAGTTGTCATGTCACATCACTCAAAGTGACAAGTGATTTGACGCTTGAAGTGACTAGCGATTTGACGCTTGATGTGACTTGCGTGCCGTACTCGAATTCAAAATGCGAATGCGCTGACAAACAATCCCGGGCTCGAATGTAATACTAGTCCTTTACGTATTTATCGATGTCCAATCTCGATAATACTCTGACTAGGGATATTTAATGATTTATCCTTCGTGGACTGATACTGTCTCATATCATTCTCAATCCTGGAACAAATCATAAGGACCTCATATCATTTATATATCTTGGTGATCTAATCACAAATGATAAGAGAGCAATCTCCTTTGTCATATAGTTAATTTGTACAACAACACCATGATATGTAAAAATAGTGACGCTATGGGTCATAATTGTCCAACAATCTCCCACTTGGCCTATAGCCAGTCACTCGAGTGTCTTACACCCGAACTATGTACGGTTGGCTCAAACTGCTGAGAAAATGCTTTCGTCAGCGGATTAGCATGATTATCATCTGATGCGATTTATTCGATCATCACATCACCACGATGTATGATCCGAACGAATCAGATGAATATCGGAATATATATTTGGATCGTTGATGAGACCATTAATTCTTTAGCTTGTGCTCAAGCCTACCTCAGCTGCTAACAGAATTATATCTAATCTAATTAGATTTATTTATCGACCCAAATGGCTTCTATTGCTGCCTCAGCTATAGCAATAACCCGTATTTGTTTTTTATTCAGTAACATTATCTTGCTTGGAAGATTTCCAGCTCACTGTTCCGTTATTCAAATTTTATAGTACCGTTGTGCGACTTGTAATCGTCTTTATCGATTTGGAAACTTGCTACAGTGATCCCAGTCACTTCAATTTCTCCATCTCCATAGTATAAGACAACATCCTTAGTTCTCTAAGATACTATGTATGTTCTTAACTTCAATCCAGTGACTATCACTTGGATTGGCCTGTTTGTGAATCCATATGCTCAAAGCGTATGGGACACCAGATCACGTACATTTTTCAATGTACGATTTCTCGGAGAGTATTTATGAAAGCCAAGCTTTCACCGATAATTATTTTGGGAATATCATTTCCAAGAAATGACATATATTATCATTATTTATAGGACATTTATTGTTAGTGCGCTCCCACTAACCTCATTATATACACAAGAATCATTTCGTTTTGAATTAAATCATAAACTATTATGATTACATCAAAACGATAATTCCAAGAATCTATGCTTGCTTCAATCCAAACATGGATCGAATAACCTGCAAACCTTGTTTGCTAGTTTTGGTACGACAAAACCGTCAGGATGTTGTAAACATCCTCCAAAAGGTTTCCTTTTAAGGAAAGCGATTTTCCCGTTCAACTGTCATATTTCATAAATGAAATATGCAGCATCAGCAACCATTTATCCAAATGGATTTACCATGGCAACATGTTAAAAGTTTGAATCGTAATCAACACAATGTTGATAACGATACCTTTCTGCTAAAAGCCTAGCTTTATACGTTGGTATGTTGCCATCCATGTATGTCTTCCTTGAAGACTTATAAAGTACCAATAGGCACAATGCCTTGCGGTACATCAACTAGTATCTAAACCGGTTGATATACATGGAATCCGTTTCGAACTTATGGCATTTTGCCATAATAGGAAGTCGATACGTTGTATCACTACCTCATACGTAGTCAGTTGGTATTCCTTAAAAGATTGACATCTTTATGAGGTAAGATCAGAAACTCATACCCCAGGTTATTTTCTGACTCTCTCCGACTAGCATGGTTCTTATGTATTCGAATATTAATAGTATAGTTTCATCCTTGATGAACTATTTGTGTTCCATTAAGGATTTGTGCCTGGAACAGTATTACTCCGATTTTTCATCGAGTTTTACTATCCTCCCACTCGCCACTGCATATAGGTATTCCTCTTAGGAAAACCGCATGGTGAGCAACAATTACATTGTTCTCTTGTGAGTTGTATAAGTACTATACTTTGGTATCCCTAGGATAACCTAAAATTGGCACTTATCCAATTTGGGTTTTAGTTTGGTATCATCCAAACATATGCCTAGCATTCCTAAATTATCAGGATTGAGAAACCCGGTTTCATTCCTGTTTATATCTAATATGATATCTGACAAACAGATATTATGGAACCTTATTCAAAATAAGTTTTTGCACTGCTTATGCGTATCCGTTGAAGGAAATGGTAGCTCAGAGCGACTCATGATTAACCTTATCATGTCCAACAAAATTCGGTTAGTCACTGTTCGGACACATCGTCAGGATGACGTGTTCCGAGAGGAGTCATCTTTGAAAGAATATTTTACTCTTTCAAGTATATTAGAAACTTATTGCCTAAGTATTTTCCATTACGGTCTTACCGTGACGGTTTAATACTTCAGCCGATCTGTTTGTCTATTTCGTGTCGAAAACTTTAAAATTTTCCGATTTGTGTTTCGAAAGAGACACATAACCATAACGGGATGCCACATCTGTAAAGGTCACAAAATATTCATATCCACCTCTAGGCTAGCTAGACATGGGCCCTACTTGCTTCACTATGAACTAGGGCTAACAGATCGGTGGCATTTACACTTTTACCAAGTAAAGGTGTTTTAGGCATTTTGCCCAATAAACTAGATTCGTAGACTTTATTTGAATAGGATCAAATCAGTCCTAGTACCCACTCTTCGAAAGTGTGGATATACGATTCTTGTTTAATTGTGTCCCAGACAACAATGCCACATTAAGTTTCTTCTGATCAAATCAGTTTGAGCTACTTGTTTGTCATGTTATATTTTTGAGATTTATTTATATTCAAAATATAAATGATGTTATTTCACATCAAATGTGTTTATCTCAATATCATCTTTATATAATAAAATACTTTAGTGTTCTAGAATATAAAGGTTCACCCGCAGTGGGTTAAACACTTATATAGAGATAATGTTCTAGTCAAACTAGTTACATTATAACAGTTTCCAATTTAGGTACAAACCCGAGGGTAGTTCCTAAAATAGGTATCTACGGTTGAAACAGTGACTTTCGTCCCGTTTCTGATTCGCAGATTAATCTCAACTGAAGTCAGTATTCTGCTCAAAGCAGATTCTGAACATCAATACATATTTATGTATTACACTAAGTATTTAAAATCCAATTTTAATACCAGTAATGAACATATTTATGACAAACATATTTGAAGTCAGAGGCTTGCCCGTTCTTCAATTCCTTCATGTCTGTATTGTTCAAACGGCAGTCACGCTTCCGCGATCCCGTTTGCCACAATTGGGCAGACATTTTGGGATATGTCATTTATCTTCCTAGAAGATTATAATGATTTTGCCTTTGCCCTTTTCACATTTCAGAAGCGTTCGGCCTAGCCTGAGCCTTCTGGAATGTCGAAGTAAGGTGCGACTAGCGCTACTTGTCTTATTGCAAACTTTGACTTTATCTCCTTGAGAATAGTCATTAATTCTCCAAGAATTATTTATTGCAATTATAGTACTTCTAAAATCTAAGTATAGATTTATGAAAATCCTTCAATTTCATTATCATACTTTAAGGATCTAACCCTTAGTTCTGACAAAGAAATTAAGGAGTCTATTTGGAAAATATGATGGATTAAGCACTAAAGTTATCATCACATAAATCTTCCAAAGATTATGCTCTATTATTGCTTAACTCCGGGCTTAGGCATAATATGTTATTTTATCAAATAAAGTAACTTATTATTTTCCAGGACCATCCTGAAACTTTATTCCCAATTTAGAAAATTAACCATTTAAATACATTTTCCCTGGGATTATGTTTTAAATGTCAATCTTTCAATTTTATCTTGATTGTAATAGTCCAACTATTTAATCAACGATTTAGGTACTATTTATTATAATGATTATCATAGTCCAACTATTTCAATCAACTATAATTAATTGAATCAAATATATTGATTATTATAATCCAATTATTAATCAAATTAAATGAATAGTTTGAATACAGTCCAATTGTTAATTAAAACAACGATTAAATATTAGTCCAACTAACATTTAATTAATTTGACGAATGATATTTTTTTAGCGCGTATGGCAAGTAATTAAACGAATATTGCAAATTCAATTCTTTCCTCCCACTATTTTTCGGCGAGCCCCTAACCCTCTGTCGAGTACTCGGGAAACCGTGTTTCCTAGTGGGCTAGGATCCCGTTAAATATCACATAATCTTGGCTTTGGCCAACAAATTGTATGATAATTAACTAGGTAGATCTCTAAGATCAATTGGATCCAATCCAATTCCTAGATCCAGTAAGGGCACATCCAAGTCCGAAACATATATCTTATATATACCAATATATCCAATATATTGCCTAACCTTTTTCCTCTGAATCAACTAAGCCTTGGCTTTGGCACAACAAACTTAGTGATCCCAGTTAAGCGCGACCCATTGACCATGGAAAGCTTCGTAATCAATGTCGATGGACAAGAAGTGGTCTTGACTTTGGCCAACAAACCACAACTTGGACAAGACACCAATATGGAACAAAGCCTTCGTGATTCAAGCACATCCTCGACGGACAAAGGTCTTGACTTTGGCCAATAAATCAATGCCAGTCTTGGATCTTGAGTAAGAATCACTCAATGGAAGGAAAAATGCTTAATATTTGTGAGGGTTTTTCGGGTGCAAATTGGCAACCAATTTATTATCTTTGTTAAGGTCTCATCATCATACACACTTAAACATGCATTTTAAATACATAATAAAGCACGTATAATAAAATAATAATGATATGCAGATGGATACTTTACACAATGATCCTAGATCAAATCTCTCAATTTCTCTCTCCTGCTAGCACAAGTATTACTTCTACCCGTTACACTACACTTCTAAAGAAACCTCATTTACATTGAGGGGAATATGTGAGAAGAGAATACAAAGAGTAATGAGGTAATAAGGCTGGACACGCAGGTCCAATTAATAAATTCCAAGTTTATTACAACAATTTCTAAAATTGCCTCACCCATCTAATATCCATCCGATATACATTATTCATGCATCGCAACCATGTATTCACAAAAGCATGTTATCAATCAATCTAATCAAATTAATTAATCTGATAATTAGTGACCATCCAATGTTCAAACAACGATTTTATTTTGCGCGAGTCAAACTCGTTTTGCGAATAAGTACTCAAAGTACGAATTCTCGAATTAAATAAACTACATAATTAAATCCAATTCAATTTATATTCAATTCTAATTCATAATTTAATTTCAAATTAAATACTACACTTTAATAATAAACCTTTTACGATTTAAATTCCAAATTTAATCTTTACGGGTCTCAAAGCCCGATTAACGTCCAACGTCAATTTAATTAAAGTCCAATGGGTTTTTAATAAATTTCTTAAGGCGTGGACTTTTGGTCAACTCGGGTCAAACCCAATAACCAAAGTCCAATCCGGGAGTTACCCCATAAGCCCAAAAATCAATTTAGGCCCATTAGGCCCAATTAAACTTTAAAGATCCATTAGTCGTATTTGGGCTTTATGGATGCGGTTTTGGGCCCTATTGGATCCAACCAATTTAGCCTAAACCTTACTTAGTACAACCAAGCCCAATAACAACTTTAAAAGCCCAATTTCTAAAATAGGCCTAATATAATTAAATTACAAAAACCCAATTTCACAATTTAATTACATAAAGTGTATAACACAATTAATTACCCAAATCAATATTTCCAAAACACAAATTTGTCTAATTAATCATGCTCATTAACATTAAATCATGTCCAACACAATTTAACAAAAATCAAACCCAAACCATGCTTAATATGTCTCGACTTTAGGAGGATTTTATGTCCAATTTGGTTTTAATCCAATCAAATCCAATTAAACATTAAATCATTACTCCCAATTGATTTCCAACACATCCAATGATCAAAAATTAAAAATCCAAGACAATAAAATAGGGCACCATTCTCGGCCAAGCTAAGAATTTGGGGAAAAAATGGTCCAATCACAACTTCAAGAAATTGATCCAATCAAACTTCAATTAAACATGTTTTAAGCATAATCAAACATCCAATTTAATTCAATCATGCCCAAAAACATTTTACCTAAATTTTAAGCCCTAAGTCGTATTTCATGCTTTTCAATCGCTCTGATACCATTGTTGGAGTTCTACGGTCCCAAAGATCGAATACAAAGCAAGAAATAAACATGCGAATACATCACGGAGTTGCGGAATACTCACATCGATCGGTAGAGGCGATGCTACGAAGAACAAAACTTTTTATGCCCTTTGTTGAAGCTCACGGCAGTGATGAATTTTTGCCTCCTCAAATTCGGTTTTTGCATGATTTAAGAAGCTCCAAGCTTTGTGATTAAATTCCATGCACACGCGTGGGTTTCCCTATCACCTACAGACAACTCCGGAAGTGTGCTAGCACTAAGATTTTGCAAAAAAATCTTGTCTTTTCTCCACCTACAGCTCACGGCAGTGAGCAGAATAGGAGATGAAGAACAACCCTGGTTGGGCGAGAGAGAGAAGAAGAAAAATGAAAAGAGAGAGATGTGTTGGTTGTTGTTACAATTGTGTTTCTAATACTATAATTATTAAAAGTCAAATACCAAAATCAAATAAAGGTAAATAGCTTTTAATTAATCCAACAACTCACATCAACCATCACACTTGAGTGTCAAACACTCAAACATCAACTTACATCAAGTCAATCAAGTTGTCAAGTCACATCACTCAAAGTGATAAGTGATTTGACGCTTGAAGTGACTAGCGATTTGACGCTTGATGTGACTTGCGTGCCGCACTCGAATTCGAAATGCGAATGCGCTCGCAAACAATCTTGGGCTCAGGTTCGCTAATTCCAAATTATCGAATTTTCCGTTGCGACGCAATTAAATGATTATGCCTAGCGAAATCACTATTCAAGTCACTAACGAATTAATTCTAAATTAACTCGTTCGTCCGAATTAAAATCTAATTTTAATTCCGCGTCGAAATCTAATTTCGTATAATATATCGAATATATTATTTTATCGATTAATTCCAAATTAATCGTTTTCTCTCTTTAATTGATATTTTATCTCAGATAAAATATCTCCGCAATTAATCCCAGATTAATTTTCTCTCTCATCTAATTAATCCCAGATTAATAAAAGTGCGAGTCATACGTCATCGGTGAATCTTTGGGAAGCGACCCATGAGATCTTCAGATATGTTGGCAGTAAATTCGGTCGTCGGACTATCCGAACACGTAAGTACCTAGTACTATGTTTATACCGATTTACAAGACAAGGTTGGCTTCTAGCAAAGCGCCATGCCTACCCAATTCTCCAGAAATATCCTTACAGGAATATAAGATCTATATCATGCGTAGTATACGTAGTATTACGTATGTCGATCCAGTATCGGATGTCACGTGCTAGGCCTAGGGCTGGAATTGTGTCTGTCCCGGACGAAGCACATGTCGGATGTCTGGTAACTAGTCTCTATATCGGATAAACATGACCTTGTCATTTTATCCCGATGACTGCACTACATAAGAGTACTAGTACCGTATCCTACGTGACATCATCTCCATTATGACTGGAGTGATACTTCCATCTTGACATCACACCCAACACACTACGATTCTCGATATACCCAGAAGAGGCGTACACAGAAACCGGTTAAAGCCCTGGACGACAAAAACCAAAGTATGTTGATTGTCGCAAGTATTAGCGGTGCAAGTCTCAGGTTAAGACCAAATACACCTACCCTGATTTCGGACTTCCATAGACAGATAGTCATACTACCAATGGAATTCCGATGGGGTCTATCCAGAGCGAAGCTGTTTCCCGTACCATCGGTAAAACACAACCTCCTATTACACTTGTATGAGTATCCTATACCCAAATATATGAGAACTATGATGTTGTGCCCTCACAACGCGCACAAATGTAATACTAGTCTTTTACGCATTTATCGACGTCCAATCTCGATAATACTCTGACTAGAGATATTTAATGATTTATCCTTCGTGGACTGATACTGTCTCATATCATTCTCAATCCAGGAACAAATCATAAGGACCTCCTATCATTTATATATCTTGGTGATCTAATCACAAATGATAAGAGATCAATCTCCTTTGTCACATAGTTAATTTGTACAACAACACCATGATCTGTACAAATAGTGACGCCATGGGTCATAATTGTCCAACATATACCCCAATGGAAAGAGGCTCATACGACCTGAAAGGCCTCTAAGAACCACTGACCATGTTATGCGGTGTATCAGTAAAAATTACTAGCACTAATCCTTTTCCAACAAGGAAACTAAGTATTTTGACTAATCAAAAGACAAATGGGATTACACCTAATCCAATAACATGTTGGTACTCCTAATTCAATCCCAACTCCACAACCATCTCCTAAAAGGATTGTAATTCAACTATTCCAAGGAATCCTAAGCTGACTATGAGGCTACTTCACAGCCTATAAAAGGAGAGGGGGTCCAAGGGATTGAGGCATTCATCGATGACTGATAACTCAACATTCATCATTCAAACTCAAGCCCTCACACTCGAGTTACCTTGTTTCTTCTCCCCTTTCGTTCATCATCATCACCGACTTGAGCGTCAGAGTGCATACGGTATCCACCACACTGGTGGGTAGCAACTCAATGCTCCATTCACCTTATTTTGTAGGATCGTTGGAGCCTCAATCATATTATAGGCCGAAGGTAAAATTCTTCGTCTTCGGTGATCATTTGTCAAAAATTAGGTCATCTCAACTAATTTGTTTTCTATATAATCCTAAGTAATGATTTATCATCTTTATTTTATATATATTTCAAATCTGCTGATTCCCATTCCTAACTTAAAAGGTTTTGATGTTTCTAAATAATTCGTTGGTTCTTGTTGAAATCGACGTGGATGTAAAGACATGATATTATATGGATCCTTTAGGAAATGGATCAAATGAAGACATCAATGAGATAGTTATTTCGTAAATATAAACATTAGTAGCCTCAATATGTTTGAGCCGGTTAGATACTATGGATGGAAAAAACCCAAGCCAAGGAGACAGGATTGACCCCTCTCCATAAGCCTCTAAATTTACAAAAAAAAAACCAGCATGATGTATCCTAAAACTGGACAACCTGGATCTCAGTCCAGCATCAAAACAAACCTGAAATAAACATCATATATCAAAATAGACCTCAAGTCCACACCAAAAAATCAAAATCATGACCTAAGGGCTATGTGCTCGTATCATCTATCAACACTCAAGGGCTCTACCCACAACATCATAAGAAATCAAAATATTTAATTAATATTTACAAACAGCGTACTCATCACAACAAATAAAACAATAAATCAAATGTTTTAAACTTCTAAAACTTATCCCAGGATGCTTGTGAGGGTGACTGCCGCTTGGTGATCCGCGTCTCGAGCATGACTTCCAAAGCTATCATGGTTAACCATTCTGGAAGCCAACCTGCAAAACTAGCAAACTTGTTTGGTGTGAGTTTTAAAAACTCAGTAAGTAACCATGCTAGAACTATAAACAGAACATACAAGTCAACCACATCATAAGTCTTTCCGAATTAACAAGTTATCACAAGTTTTAGGATCATCAGTTTTCTATTATCCTTTATAATTTACCCATATCAAAATTTCATATTTATAAATTTGCATGTTATCAATATCAGGACTAAACATTCAAAGCATACGAAGCATAGATTCGAAATCAAAAAGTGCATCACATATATCAAAATCATTTCCATGTTGAAACATGAAGTCATGCATCTATACTTTTATCATAAATAGCCATATTTGGAACATCATCAAATCGACAAGTCAATCAAACTTTATTCATTTTGAAACAAACTCTTTCAATTCAATACAACTTCCTTCAGTTCCGATATCCTTACAATGACTTAACATGCGTGATTCATATGCATTCATACATATCTTAACTCACTTCTTATACTCATACAAATATAATTTTAAAATTCTTACATATTGTTTGATTTTATATCATACCACAAGTGTATGGTGTCAAGTTTTAGTAAAGATAAGTTAAGAGTGTCGAACCCACAGGGATTGCATTAACTCGCACTCAATACTACAATTGATAATCCTAACTTTATTTAGAAGATAAATAAGAAAGATTTAATTAACTAAATAATATTAAAAAATATTTAGATAGGAGGAACTAACACAATAAAGATTATAGAGTCTGATTTCACCTAGTTATCCCCTATGTATTTGTCATGCCAATTAACTTGTTCAGTTTTATTGTTTATAAGTCAAGAATCCTAAGTATTCACTCCCTCTCTCGAGTATCAGTGAAAATATCATCAATTACATATTTCAATATCCCTATAAAAATCTAGTAATTAACAAATCATTACGTCTTGTGATTCTATGTTAACGACTTGAAAGGAACTATAAATTCTCCCGAACTCTATAAAATCCCTAGGTTATATTCTCTAGATCTATTCAAAATCCCTCTCTCCTGAGTGATAGATTCTAAACATGCATCATCTTAATTATGGCCAGCAAACAAGAAGCATCAAACTCAAAAGAATATAAATAAACTTAATAAAACTTCATAACAAAATTAACAAACAATACAGAGGTTCAAGCATCAGTTACGTCATTCTCTAGAATTAAGGAGTTAGTTCATGACTAAAGATAAAAACAATAAGAATAATGTCATGAATCTAATGAAATGATTAGAGTTTTAAGAAAGAAACTAGAAGATTTAACCCGAATTGAATCCCTTTCTCTTCAGACGTCACCGCCTTCGTCTCATTTTATCACTCTTCAATCTTCCTCCTTGGATCTCTCTAAAAATAAGTGTTTTGTGTTTTGTGCTGTGTATTAGCCTCAATTTTGAGTCTTGGATGAACTTATGTTTTTATAATAGAGCCTTGGGGTCCTTGTGCATGAAAAAACCTAAAATTAGTATTTCTGGTCGCTGCGGGGAGCCGGAAAGTTGACGCCACGGCACCAAACTCACTAGCTTTTGTATGAGTGATACTGATGAGGCACCGCAACACCCAAATAGTGGCACCGCGGTGCCAGTCAATTTTTTTGGCTTGCCAATTCTGTATTTTCCGCTATTCCCGTGTGCTTCCGATGCGTCTGTATGTTCCCAAAACACGTACAAATGCCCCAAGATCCATGTTTTATTGCTTCCTACAAATGAAACATAAAAGAACTACAAAATACATTAAATGATATAGAAACTAATAAAATTGTAAGCTAAGAATGCATGAATAAGTGAGTATAAACCACACTTATCAAACACCCACAAACTTAAGATTTTGCTAGTCCCGAGCAAAAGACAAAATAACAACTAAATAAATAAAATTAACAAAATTAACTAGGCTACTTTCGTAGGGATCACGATTACATTTAGCGTATGCAACAAGCCTTTAAACCCCTAAGCGGCCCTAGTGGATGAGTTATAGTCTCGTGAGGGCTTATAGCGACGACACCCACTAACGTCATTCACACACTCATGCAAAAAATATAAAACAAAGAAAATAGTCCCGATAGTTATGCATATTGTTATCCTCAAACTGTGATTATCAATGAAATCAGAGAACCTTCAAAGTACGCAATTGGGACGTAAATCCAAGTTCTTGAATAAACCATCTAAGTCAGACTCACAGTGTGTATGTGTAAAAGTCCATTCACAACTCGACTCATAAGTAAGCAAACTCAATGAATTCATCTCAAAATTTGAGATTCGATGGATCAAACCAACCTAGATATCTCAAATTAACTTTGTAATTTCCGGTCTTTGCACCGTATGGTATGATTTTTCTTTTTTTTCTTCTTTTTTTTCAACACACCTACCTTTTAAGGTAGCATTTCTCCTCATGGTGGTCCTAGCACTCGCCCATGGGTAGCTTCAAGATTATCGGTTATAGGTGGTTTCTTTTTCTTATCATACCATACATCATAATACTAGCATATTGAGATAGATATCTAAACAAACAGTTATTCATCGGCAAACAATTTCTTCAACTAGTCACTTTGCCAACTACTTAGGGTCTTACTGCTAAAAACCAATTGTTAAGTGCTTACGAGTCTAATCTAGATCATCTACTCACAAGGTATCAGATAAAAATCAATTGGGACTTACCGTTTCTAAAATTTCATCTAAAGCAAACAAATTCATCATTAGACTTATGCTTTACTATCTAAGACAAAAATAATTTTTTTTTAAAAAAATTATATAACAGGTACTATCACTACATGCACACACCCCCCAACATAAAACTTGCATTGCCCTCAATGAAAGATAAACACAAAGAAACAAAATTAAGGAACAATACTACCATGCATGGAGTTGATCAGGCTTCCGTTGGTCAGAATTTGGTTGCGCGGGCTTTGTGTGTCTCGTGCTACCTGCATAAATAGCATGCAAAATGAATAAAAAAATAGCACACAATAAAAATTAAAATTAAAAATAAAGAAAATTCTAATAAAACAAATGCAATGGTTGCCTCCCCGCTAGCTCTAAGTTTAACGTCTTCAGCCAGACGCAACCACCAAAATGGTCATGGTGACTTCTTCTTTTGTATATACTGGTTGTGATATGAAAAAGATAGCTTGTGGGCCGTGGCAGTTTATCCAAATACCCATTACTGTTGCTTGGTCATGGAGGAAGTAATATGCCCAATCTGTGTTTCTAAAGACTTCATTGAGGCCCCAATATTTTCCATGTGTGTCTCAATATTGTTCATCCTTGACTCATTCTTCTCAAACCTTGTTGAAGTATTCGCAACAAACGTGCTCATAAAATCTTCTAAGGAAGATTTATGCTCAGCTATTTGATAAACGAAGGCAGATGAAGGTTACAAGGCATTCTCCATATTAGCATATGACAGGTTCGAATGATAATAGTTAGGCATAAGATTGCCTCTATAGCTGTTGAAGTTCCGACTGTTCACATATTGGACTTGCTCAAAGCTCGGGTCTTCTTCCAATAACAGCCTATTTATAGCCATCGCTGATTCAATAGATGGTACTCATGGATTTGTTAGGGCTGCTACTTGAGTTGATAAAGTGGAAATCTGAGCTGTCAGTGCTACGAGAATGTCCACTTCACATATTCCAACCACTTTGGTCACCGTAGTGCATTCACTTGACAATTGAAAGTGGTTAATAGTCATGTATTCTAACAGATTGTAGGCGTCCTCAGCTGATTTCTTGAATAGAGCTCCCACAGCTGCTGCATCAACCACAGTCCTATTCGACCCATTTATCCCATTATAGAACAACTGAATCTGGACCTAGTCTACATAATCGTGTTGTGGGCATCTTCAGAGTAGATCCTTAAAGTGTTCTCATGCGTCATATAGAGTCTCAGTCTCCAGCTGCTTAAATATACTGATTTCTTCCCTCAATTGAGCTGATTTACCTGGAGGAAATAACCTCTCAAGAAATTTTGTGGCCATATCTTACCATGTCATGATATTCCTCATCTGTATTGATTGAAGGCAATCCCAAACTTTATCCCTTAAATAGAATGAGAAAAAGCGTAGCCTGATAGCCTCTTTACTCACCATTCATCTTTATGGTATATGCGATCTCCAAGAACATCCTTACGTGCATGTTGGGATCCGCTACAGCTGAACCCCCAAACTGATTCATTTGTACCATGTTGATCAATGCAGGTTTTAACACAAAATTATTGGCGTTGATTGGTTGGGCAATCCCAGAATAGGTATCATCAATGACCGACTTGCAGTGATCTCTGATTGCCACCCGGCATGAGTTGTTCTCTCTGTTTTCAGCCGCCATTGTTTCTTTTTCAATTTTTCTTTCTTTCATTAGTCTCCTCACTCTTCTTTCTGTTTTAGGATCAAACAATAGCGAGTCGAGACTTGTGGATATTCGCATTCACTGAAGCATCAAAAGACAAAAAATCAATAAATAAAAATAAAAACAAAACAAAAAATAAATACAAACAAAAATAAACTAAAACTAAAACTAAAAATCTAAATTAAAACTGAGATTACTTGGTAGTAGTATTAATGTGAATTAAACAAACAATCTCTGACAACGGCGCCAAAAACTTGTTGTGATATTTTATATCGTACCGCAAGTGTACGGTGTCAAGTTTTAGTAAAGATAAGTTAAGAGTGTCGAACCCACACTCTTAACTAAATAATATATAAAAATATTTAGATGGGAGGAACTAACACGATAAAGATTCTAGAGTCTGATTTCACCTAGTTATCTGTTGGACAATTATGACCCATAGCATCACTATTTGTACAGATCATGGTGTTGTTGTACAAATTAACTATGTGACAAAGGAAATTGCCCTTTTATCATTTGTAATTAGATTACCAAGAAGTATAAATGATGAAAAGTCCATATGATTAGTTCCGGATTGAGATGATATGAGACAGTATCAATCCACGAAGGTTTAATCATTAAATATCCCTAGTCGGAGTATTATCGAGATTGGACATCGAATAATGCGTAAAAGACTAGTATTACACTTGTGCGCGTTGTGGGAGCATAACGACATAGTTCTCATATATTTGGGTATAGGATACTCATGCAAGTGTAATAGGAGGTTGTGTTTACCGATGGTACGGGAACAGCTTCGCTCTGGATAGACCCCTTGGAATTCCATTGGTAGTATGACTATGTGTCTATAGAAGTCCGAATCAGGGTAGGTGTATTTGGTCTTAACCTGAGACTTGCACCGCTAATACTTGCGACAATCAATATACTTTGGTTTTGGTCGTCCAGGGCTTTAACAGGTTCTGTGTACGCCTCTTCTGGGTATATTGAGAATCGTAGTGTATTGGGTGTGATGTCAAGACAAAAGTATCACTCCAGTCATAGTTGAGATGATGATCACGTAGGATACGGAACTGGTGCTCTTTTATGCTGCAGCTATCGGGATATTATGACTAGGTCATGTTTATCCGATTATAGAGACTAGTTACCAGAGATCCGATATGTGCTTCGTACGGGGCAAACACAATTCCAGCCCCAGGCCTTGCACGTGACATTCGATGCTGGATCTTAATATGCAATACTACGTATACTACATCTGTTATAGATCGCATATTCCTTTAAGAATATTTCTGGAGAATTGGGTAGGCACAGTGCTTTGCTAGAAGCCAACCATGTCTTGTAAATCGGTAAAAACGTTGTACTAGGTACGTACGTGTTCGGATAGTCCGACGACCAGATTTACTGCCAACATATCCGGGGATCTCATGGGTCACTTCCGAAGATTCACCGATGACGTATGACTCGCACATAATTAATCTGGGATTAATTAGTAGAGAGAGATAATTAATATGGTATTAATTACAGAGATATTTTATCTGGAAAAAATATTAATTAAAGAGAGAAAATGATTAATTTGGAATTAATCGATAAAATAATATATTCGATATATTATACGAAATTGGATTTCGACGCGGAATTAAAATTAGATTTTAATTCGGGCGAGCGAGTTAATTTAGAATTAATTCGTAAGCGACGTGAATGGTAATTTTGCTAGGCAAAATTATTTAATTGAATTTGATTTAATTACGTCGTAACGGAAAATTCGTTAATTCGGAATTAGCGAACCCGAGCCCAGGAGTGTTTGCGGGCCAACTCACATTTGAATTCAAGTGCGGCCACAAGTCACATCACGCGTCACATCACTCGTCATTCATGTGATGGATGTCTTGTCACTTTGAGTGATTGACAATCAGTCACTATTCATGAGTGATGTGAGTAGTTGGAAGACATTAATTGCAAAATTTGGCTCCAAATTTTGGTTTGACTTTTTGAAAGCCTAATACCAAATATTTGGTAACACTTTTGGATAAGTTCATTTTTAGGTTTTGGAAACCAAAAAACACGACCAACACACTTCCTCCACTCTCTCTCTCCACAATCGGCCAAGGGCCAAACTTATTCTTTCTCCATTTTCTTGGCTAGGCCGAAAATAACAAGAAGTAGATGGAAGATTTGTGGCAAATCTTTCCAATGCTAGCACATGAAGGGTCATCCAAAGGTGATAGGGAAACAAACTCATGAGCATGGAATCACAACACAAAGCTTGGAGCTTGGAGATTCATCCATGGAGTTGACCGAAAATGGAGGAGCACAAAGGAGCACCATTGCCGAGAGCTTCAATGAGTTTTGTTGTTCCTCGCATCACAAAAGCCGATCATTGTAAGTATTCCGCAACTTATTTTGAGTATTCACACATGATTTCATTGCTTGAATTGATCTTAGGACTAATCTAGAAACCCAACAATGGTATCTTGAGCCATTTTGAGCATGAAATTGAAATTAGGGTAAAATTGATTTGAACATGTTTGAGTGAAATTGATTGTTTAAATATGCTTGAATGATGATAACATGGTGTTATGCATGATCAATTTGATGAAAATTGGATTGGATCAAATTTTCCCTAATCAATTGGCTTGGCCGAATATGGTGTGTGCCCTAATGTCATGGTAATTTCTTATTTTGATCATTGGATGAGTTGAAATCATTTGGGAAATGTTGATTTAGGATTTAATTAGATTGAATTCAGAATCGGACATGAAAAACCCTAAATTGCCATGAATGATGAAGCATGAAAATGATTGATTTTTGATTCAATTGTGTTGGACATAAGTTGATGATGATAAGCATAATTAATTGAATAAATTGATGTTTTGGAAATGTTAATTTGAGTAATTAGTTATTGCTATACACTTAGGTTAATTAAATTATGAAATTTGGAATTTTGGTAATTTAATTAATTGGGCCAAATTGGAATTGGGCTTGTAAAGTTGTAATTGGGCTTAATGGGCTTGGTTGGGCCATGTTTGGTTTAGGCTAATTGGTTGGATCCAATTGGGCCCAAAACCATATCCATAAAGTCCAAATATGACCTAATGGACCTTTAACTTTAATTGGGCCTAATGGGCCTAAATTGGTTTCTTGGCAAATAAGGGTGATTCCTTAAATGGGCTTTGGTATTTGGGTTTGACCCATATTGACCAAAAGTCCATGCCTTAAGAAATTAATTAAAAGCCCATTGGACTTTAAATTAAATTGACATTGGATGTTAATCGGGCTTTGAGACCCGTAACGATTAGATTTAGAATCTAAGTCGTAAAGGTTCATTAATAAAGTGTAATATTTAATTTATAATTAAATATATAATTAGTATTAAATAAAAATTAATTGGATTTAATGTTGTAGTTTAATATAATTCAAGAATTCGTACTTTGAGTACTTATTCGCAAAACGAGTCGGACTCGCGCAAAATCAAATCGTTGTTTGAACATTGGATGGTCTTTAATTTTCAGATTAATTAATTGGATTAGATTGATTGATAACATGCTTTGTGTGAATACATGGATGTGATGTATGAATAATGTATATCGGATGGATATTAGATGGGCGAGGGCAATTTTGGAAATTATTGTAATAAATTTAGAATTTATTAATTGGACCTGCGTGTCCAGCCTATTACCTATTGACTCTTTGTATTTCTCTTCTCACATATTCCCCTCAATGTAAATGAGGTTTCTTTAGAAGTGTTATGTAATTGGGTAGAAGTAATACTTGTGCTAGCGGAGAGAGGAAATGAAGAGATTTGTTCTAGGAACAATGTGTTTAAATATCCATCCACATATCATTATTATATTTATTTATACGCGCCTTATTATGTTTTTAGAATGCATGTTTAAGGGTGTATGATGATGAGACCTTAATAAAGATAATAAATTGGTTGCCAATTTACGCATATTAAGCGTTTTTCCTTCCATTGAGTGATTCTTACTCAAGATCCAAGATTGGCACTGGTTTGTTGGCCAAAGTCAAGACCTTTGTCCATCGCGGATGTGTTTGAATCATGAAAACTTTGTTCCATATCGGTGTCTTGTCCAAGTTGTGATTTTTGGCCAAAGTTAATATCACTTCTTGTCCATCGACATCGATTACGAAGCTTTCCATGGTCAATGGGTTCCGCTTAACTGGGATCACTAAGTTTGTTGTGCCAAAGCCAAGGCTTAGTTGATTCAGAGGAAAAAGGCTAGGGAATATATTGGATATATTGGCATATATAGGATATATATTTCGGACTTGGATGTCCACTTACTGGATCTAGGAATTGGATGGGATCCAATTGATCTTAGAGATCTACCTAGTTAATTTTCATATAATTTCTTGGCCAAAGTCAAGATTGTGTGTTATTTAACGGGATCCTAGCCCACTAGGAAACAAGGTTTCCTGAGTACTCCACAGAGGGTTAGAGGCTTGCCGAAAAATAGTGGGAGGCAAGTATTAAATTTGTAATATTCGTTTAGTTACTTGCCATACACGCTCATTACAAATTTTTTGTCAATATAAATTAGTATATTAGTTGGACTAATATTTAATCGTTGTTTTAATTAAACAGTTGGACTGTATTCAAACTATTTCAATTAACAGTTGATTTTATAATTGGATTATAGTAATCAATATAATTGAATTTAATCAATTAAAGTATAGTTGATTATATAGTTGGACTATAGTAATCATTATAATGAATTGTACCTAAAATCGTTGATTAAATAGTTGGACTATTAGAATCAAGATAATTGAAAGATTAGTGTTTAAAACATAATCCTGGGTGAAAATGTTTTTAAACGGCTTTAATTTTCAGATTGGGAATAAAATCTCAGGATGGTCCTGGTGACCGAGAAGTTACTTTATTTGATAAGAGTGACATCTCGAGCCTAAGCCCGGAGTTGAGCAAATAGTAGAACATGATATTTGGAATATTCATGTGAGGATAACTTTAGTGCTTAATCCATTATGCTTGCCACAAAGACTCATTAATTTCTTAGTCAGAACTAAGGATTAGATCTTTATAGTATGATATTGAAATTGAAGGATCTTCATAGATTTATCTTTAGATCTTAGAAGTACTAAATTGCAATAGTAAACTCTTGGAGAGTTAATGGCTATACTCAAGGAGACAAAGCCACAGTTTGTAATAGGGCAAGAAGCACAAGGCGCATCTTACTTCGACATTCCGGAAGGCCAAGGCTTGGCCAAAGGCTTCTAGGGTGTGGAAAAGGGGCAAAGGCAAAATTATTATAATCTTTTGGGAAGACATAGGACATATCCTAAGATGTCTGCCAAAACTGTGGCAAACGGGGTCACTGGAAGCGTGACTGCCGTATGGACAAGGCAGACATGAAGGAATTGAAGACGGTGCAAGGCTCCGACTTCAAATATGTTTGTCATAAACATGTTCGCTACTAGTATTAAAATTGGATTTTAGATACTAAATGTGGTACATAAATATGTACTGATGTGCAGAATCTGCTGACAAGCAGGATACTTACTTCAGTTGAGATTGATCTGCGAATCGGAAACGAGAGAGAGAGTCACTGTTTTAACCGTAGATACCTAAGTTTAGGAACTACCATTCGGGTGTGTACTTAAATTAGGAAACTGTTACAATATAACTAGTTTGACTAGAAACATTATCTCTATATCAGGGTTTAACCCGTTGCGGGTATACCTTATATTCTAGAACACTAAAGTGTTTTATTTTATAAAGATGATATTGAGATAAACACATTAGATGTGGATAACAGTATTTATATTTTGAATATAAATAAATCTCAAACATATGACATGACAAACAAATAGCTCAAACTGATTTAATCAGTTGAGACTTAATTGTGGCATTGTTGTCTGGGACACAATTAACAAGACTCGTATATCCACACTCTCGAAGAGTGGATACTAGGACGAATTTGATTATATTCAAATAATGTCTACGAATCTAGTTTATTAGGCAAAGTGCCTATAACACCTTTTACTTGGTAAAAGTGTAAGTGCCACCGATCTGTTAGCCCTTGTTCATAGTGACGTAAGTGGGCCCATATCTAGCTAGGCTAGAGGTGGATATGAATGTTTCATGACCTTTACGGATGTGGCATCGCGTTATGGTTATGTGTTTCTTTTGAAACACGAATCAGAAACTTTTGATTAATTCAAAGAGTTTCGACACGAAGTAGACAAACAGATCGGATAAAGTATTAAAACTATCACGGTAAGACCATGATGGAAAATACTTAAGCAATAAGTTTCTCAAATACTTGAAAGAGTATAGTATTATTTAAATTATGACTCCTCCCGGAACACGTCAATTTGACGGTGTGTCCAAACAGAGAAACCAAATTTTATTGGACATGATAAGGTTAATCATGAGTCGCTCTAAGCTACCATTTCCTTCTAGGGATACGCATTAAACAGTACAAAACGTATTTTGAATAAGGTTCCATAAAAATATGTTAGACAGACTTCATATTAGATATGAACAGGAAAGAAACTGGGTTTTCTCATTCCTGAAGATTTGGGAATGCTGGGCATATGTTTGGATGATACCAAACTAAAACCCAAATCGGATAAGTGCCTAATTATAGGTTATCCCAGGGAAACCAAAGTATAGTACTTATACAACTCACAAGAGAACAATGTAATTGTTGCTCGCCATGCGATTTTCCTAAGAGGAATACCTATATGCAGTGGTAAGTGGGAGGAAAGTAAAACTCGATGAAAATCAGAGTAATACTATTCCAGGCACCGATTCATTAATGGAACACAAATAGTTCATCAAGGATGAAACTATACCAATAATCTTCGAATACACAAGAACCACGTAAGTCGGAGAGAGTCAGAAAACAACCTGGGAGGTATGGGTTTCTGATCTCACCTAATAAAGATGTCAATCTTATTGAGAAATACGAACTGACTACGTATGAGGAAGTGATACAAGGTATCGACTCCCTATTATGGCAAAGTGCCATGAAGTCCGAAATGGATTCCATGTATATCAACTAAGTTTGGATACTAGTTGATGTACCGGAAGGCATTGTGCCTATTGGTACTATATAAGTCTTCAAGGAAGACATACATGGAAGGCAACATACGAACGTACTAAGCTGGGCATGTAGCGAAAAGGTATCGTTATCAACATTGTGTCGATTATGACGAAACCTTTTACCTGTTGCCATGGTTAAATCCATTTGGATAATGCTTGCTAATGCTGCATGTTTCATTTATGAAATATGGCAGCTGGAACGTCAAAATCGCTTTCATTAAACGGAAACCTTTTGAAGGATGTTTACAACATCCTAATGGTTTTGTCGTACCAAAACAAGCAAATAAGGTTTGCAAGTTAATTCGATCCATGGATGGATTGAAGCAAGCATAACGTTATTGGAACTATCGTTTTGATGTAATCATAATGGTATATGATTTAATTCAAAATGAAAAATGATTATTGTGTATATAAGGAGGTTAGTGGGAGCGCACTGACAGTGATTGTCCTAAAATGATGACATATCATTTCTTGGAAATGATATTCCCATAATACAATCGGTGAAAGCTTGACTTTCATGAAAATTCTCCGTAGAATTCTTTGGAGAGACAACCTTTATTCTAGGAATAAGGATCTACTGGGATAGATCTAAAAGTTGTTGGCATTCTCCGAGAACTCGTACATTGAAATAAATGTACGCGATCTGGTGTCTCATATGCTTTGAGCATATGGAGTCATAATCAGGCCAATCCAAGTGATAGTCACTGGATTGATGTTAAGAACAGCCTTTAGTATCTTAGATGAACTAAGGATGCTTTCTTAAACTATGAATAATGAGAACTTAGAGTGACTGGGTTCACTGCTATAAGTTTCCTGACCGATAAAAACGATTATAAGTCGTAAGAATGGTACTATATAGTTTGAATAACGGCACAATGAGCTGGAAATCTTCCAAGCAAGATAATGTTGCCGAATAAACAACAAAAGCGGAATATTGCTGCAGCTGAGGCAGCAATAGAAGCCTTTTGGATTGA
This sequence comes from Zanthoxylum bungeanum, assembly GCA_019454045.1. NCBI lineage: Eukaryota > Viridiplantae > Streptophyta > Magnoliopsida > Sapindales > Rutaceae > Zanthoxylum > Zanthoxylum bungeanum. Next base: position 124,996 of record SKCR01038345.1, read on the forward strand.
TAATAATCCTAATCAGATTAGGAGTAGTTCTGTTAGCAGTTGAGCTAGGCTACAACACAGGCTAAAGAATTAATGGTCACATCAACGATCCAGATATATACTTCAAATATTCATCTGATTCGTTCGGATCATACATCGTGGCGATGTGATGATCGAATAAATCGCATCAGATGATAACCATGCAAATCCGTTGATGAAAGGATTTTCTCAGCAGAAGTTTGAGCGAACCGTACATAGTTCGGGTGTAGGACACTTGAGTGATTGGCAATAGGCCAAGTGGGAGATTGTTGAACAATTGAGACCCATAGCATCACTATTTGTACAGATCATGGTGTTGTTGTACAAATTAACTATGTGACAAAGGAAATTTCCCTTTTATAATTTGTAATTAAATTACCAAGATGTATAAATGATGAAAGGTCCATATGATTAGTTCCGGATTGAGATGATATGAGACAGTATCAATCCACGAAGGTTTAATCATTAAATATCCCTAGTCGGAGTATTATCGAGATTGGACATCGATAATGCGTAAAAGACTAGTATTACACTTGTGCGCGTTGTGGGAGCATAACGACATAGTTCTCATATATTTGGGTATAGGATACTCATGCAAGTGTAATAGAGGTTGTGTTTACCGATGGTACGGGAACAACTTTGCTCTGGATAGACCCCTCAGAATTCCATTGGTAGTATGTATATGTGTCTATGGAAGTCTGAATCAGGGTAGGTGTATTTGGTCTTAACCTGAGACTTGCACCGCTAATACTTGCGACAATCAATATACTTTGGTTTTGGTCGTCCAGGGCTTTAACAGGTTCTGTGTACGCCTCTTCTAGGTTCTATCGGGATATTATGACTAGGTCATGTTTATCCGATTATAGAGACTAGTTACCAGAGATCCGATATGTGCTTCGTACGGGGCATACACAATTTCAGCCCCAGGCCTTGCACGTGACATCCGATGCTGGATCGTAATACGCAATACTATGTATACTACGCCTGATATAGATCGCATATTCCTTTAAGAATATTTCTGGAGAATTGGGTAGGCACGGTGCTTTGCTAGAAGCCAACCATGTCTTGTAAATCGATAAAAACGTAGAACTAGGTACGTACGTGTTCGGATAGTCCGACGATCGGATTTACTGCCAACATATCCGGGGATCTCATGGGTCACTTCCCAAAGATTCACCGATGACGTATGACTCGCACATAATTAATCTGGGATTAATTAGTAGAGAGAAAAAATTAATCTGGTATTAATTATGGAGATATTTTATCTGGAATAAAATATTAATTAAAGAGAGAAAACGATTAATTTGGAATTAATCGATAAAATAATATATTCGATATATTATACGAAATTGGATTTCGACGCGGAATTAAAATTAGATTTTAATTCGGGCGAGCGAGTTAATTTAGAATTAATTCGTAAGCAACGTGAATAGTAATTTTGCTTGGCAAAATTATTTAATTGAATTTGATTTAATTACGTTGCAACGGAAAATTCGTTAATTCAGAATTAGTGAACCCGAGCCCGAGAGTGTTTGTGGGCCCACTCGCATTTCGAATTCAAGTGCGGCCACAAATCACATCACGCGTCACATCACTCGTCATTCATGTGATGGATGTCTTGTCACTTTGAGTGATTGACAACCAGTCACTATTCATGAGTGATGTGAGTAGTTGGAAGGCATTAATTGCAAAATTTGGCTCCAAATTTTGGGTTGACTTTTTGAAAGCCTAATACCAAAATTTGGTAACACTTTTGGATAAGTTCATTTTAGGTTTGGAAACCAAAAACACAACCAACACACTTCCTCCTCTCTCTCTCTCCACAATCAGCCAAGGGCCAAACTTATTCTTTCTCCATTTTCTTGGCTAGGCCGAAAATAACAAGAAGTAGATGGAAGATTTGTTGCAAATATTTCCAATGCTAGCACATGAAGGGTCATCCAAAGGTGATAGGGAATAAAACTCATGAGCATGGAATCACAACACAAAGCTTGGAGCTTGGAGATTCATCTATGGAGTTGACCAAAAATGGAGGAGCACAAAGGAGCACCATTGCCGAGAGCTTCAAGGAGTTTTTTTGTTCCTCGCATCGCAAAAGCCGATCATTGTAAGTATTCCGTAACTTATTTTGAGTATTCACACATGATTTCATTGCTTGAATTGATCTTGGGACTAATCTAGAAACCCAACATTATCCCCTATGTATTTGTCATGCCAATTAACTTGTTTAGTTGTATTGTTTATAAGTCAAGAATCCTAAGTATTCACTCCCTCTCCTGAGTATCAGTGAAAAAATCATCAATTCCATACTTCAATATCCCTATAAAAATCTAGTTATTAACAACTCATTACGTCTTGTGATTCTATGTTAACGACTTGAAAGGAACTATAAATTCTCCCGAACTCTATAAAATCTCTAGGTTATATTCTCTAGATCTATTCAAAACCCCTCTCTCCTGAGTGATAGATTCTAAACATGCATCATCTTAATTTGTGGCCAGCAAACAAGAAGCATTAAACTCAAAAGAATATAAATAAACTTAATAAAACTTCATAACAAAATTAACAAATAATACAAAGGTTCAAACATAAGTTACATCATTCTCCAGAATTAAGGAGTTAGTTCATGACTAAAGATAAAAACAATAAGAATAATTTCATGAATCTAATGGAAATCATTAGAGTTCTAAGAAAGAAACTAGAAGATTTAACCCGAATTGAATCCCTTCCTCTTCGGACGTCACCGCATTCGTCTCCTCTTATCGCTCTTCAATCCTCCTCCTTGGATCTCTCTAAAAATAAGTGTTTTGTGTTTTGTACAGTGTATTAGCCTCCTTTTTGAGTCTTGGATGAACTTATGTATTTATAATAGAGCCTTGGGGTCCTTGTGCATGAAAAAACCCTAAAATTAGTGTTTCTGGTCGCTGCGGGGCGTCAGAAAGTTGGCGCCGCGATGCCAAACTCACTAGATTTTGTATAAGTGACACTGATGAGGCGCCGCGGCGCCAATCACTTTTTCTGGCTTGCTGATTCTATATTTTCTGCTTTTCCCGTGTGCTTCCGATGCGTCCGTATGGTCCCAAAACACGTACAAATGCCCCAAGATCCATGTATTAATGCTTATTACAAATGAAACATAAAAGAACTACAAAATACATTAAATGATATTGAAACTAACAAAATAGTAAGCTAAGAATGCAGGAATAACCACACTTATCACACATATATGAACATACGATAACAACCTAGCAAATATATTTTACAGCATCTTATACCCACTGGTTTTCAAATCATTCATTCGTTCTACAATAACATACACAGTTCACAAAAATCATGAATTATGTCACATACACAGAAACACTTAAACATACATACAGTCATCGTGCAACTGACAACGAAGCATACATAACAATCAATACATCAAAAAGATAACCAAAAAATGCATACATATGGCTGGCTTGCACATACAATGCTCGTACATGACTCATTACCTATTTTAGAATAGGTATGAGATGAATTCCTTTAAAACAGATTCCTAACCAGCTCGATTGTTATACCACGAAATTATCAACCAATTAAACATACACACATGAGAACATATCACAAAACACAACTCATAGCACGATTTCTCATACACAAGCGTATACATGACAAACATTATTTTATCATTCAGAATCCCGTACACATACGTGTATCTATATATATATATATCAAACATATGTCGTTACTTCAAATTCTGATATCATGAGCTTTACAATCCTCACATTCTTTAATTATCAATAAATATTCACCTTTTCATATATGTATCCTACCAATCACAAACTTCCATCACTCGGAAAAGACTTAGACTATACCAACTCAACCTTTATACCGCTAAATCGTATACATTAATCAATAATGAACTTATCCCAATGACGCACATCTACACGTGCTAATACAAATTCAGAAATCATGACTTATTCTCTTTACCGTTATATACTCAAATTGTCCATAACTTATCATCATATACATATTCAAATTCATGTACCAATTCTTATTCATATACTTGTTCATTTACATGTATATAGACATACTATTACATATGCATACTCATTCACATATAGAGATGGAAAGCAGACCCGAACCTGGCCCGGATCCACATGGATCCGGCTGATCCGGGTCCGAGTAGACCCGGGTTTGGGATTAAAATATTTGAACTCGGGTCTTAAAAATTAGGACCCGAGCGAATCCGGATCCGGACCCCGGATCTCATGGGTCCGGCCTGGATAGAACCGAGTCCGGAAAATATATTATAAAACTTAAATATAATAAATTAAAATATAATGAAAAATATAAAATAATATGCATATATATATATATAAATATAATTGAATATAATTGAAAAAAATATAAAAGAATTGAAATAAAATTATAAAATTGACAAAATCCAAATATAAATATAAAATAATACAATTAAAAATAAAAAAATAAAAAAATAAATCGAGTGTCCAGATCCGGACGGGGTAGACCTGGGTCCGGACCCGTGTATATTTATCCGGGTCTGGAACCGGACCCGGGGTAACGAAAATGCTTCCAAATCCGGACCCGGATCCGACCGGACCCAGGTTCGGATACAGATTTTGCCATCCCTACTCACGTATACCTATGTATACCATTACGGGTTCATACACTGACATACATGAAAACATACTTATATAGATATTAACCTCATCTAATATCTCACTTCATATCACAGCAATAACATAAACATTCATACTTGTGGAGGTCGATTACCTTAACCATATGTAATCTCGAACTCGTTACCCCAAAACCATCTTTTAACTATCTTCGTTTATTCTTTAACATTTCAATCATATATATATATATATATATATAACATGAATTCACCAACTCAAGTTCTAATCGCAAGAGTTACTTATTTGGCTCCGCGAGCACCTCAGGTCCTAGTCAAATCTACCAAAACAAATGCCAAAATGCCGTCAGAAACACAACTTAACAAACTTTACTTTGAAAAAATCCCGGATCTTTTAGGGGCAACCAAAACACATATGATTTCAATTTTTCAGTTCCAATAATCTTAAATCACATTACAAATTATTCCAATCCACTAGTTCACATAAATTATCGGTTTACGTATTTTTAGAAAATCTTCCGAAAAGTTTCCACAAACGCTACAAAAGGGTCTCAAACCCTCCGAACCTACCCATATTTATCCAAATATGTTCGTAATGTCATATATATAACTCATAACAATCATTAAAATCAAAATACATCATTCTACGCAAAAATACACTTTTAGCGGAAACTTGCATATTCTATCAGATCGATCAAACTTGTTTCGTTTTCACTCGAATTCTACCAAATATATATTTTTAATAAACTTATACTCAAACAATTCAATTTAGATCATTACAATATTCTACAAAGCTACTGGAAACAACCGAATATTTAGCAGAAAATTTGAAATTAACAGATTTTTACCGAGAGGTCTTACCAAGATTTCGAGACCATATAAGGAATCCAAACGATCTCACGAACGCGCTGGAATCAACGGAATTCTGATCGGAGCTACTTTTCACCATTGGTCACTATTCATCCGAATATTCTTCTCTCGATTCGCGCAAAACCAGACGTCATTCCGCAAAACCGACATCGCAACCTTGTAGTACTCTCTGAGAGCTTCGATTTGGCGGGTGGCTCGGGTCGTGAAACCTATTTTCGCGTATTTCTCCCCCTTCTTCTCGCCGTCGGCGGTGATCTGGGCTGCCGCCGGCCACCTTCATACGGGGGGTGGCTGGGCCTACCCCCTGGCCCATCAGCTAACTGGTGGTGGCCGGCCGGCCAGCCGACGAGCCAATATACCTAAAATGCATTTTTGGAGGGGAAAAGGTCGAGTGAGAAAGTCTTGGTTTCTTTTGTCAAATTCGTAATTTTTGAAAATAAATGGGTATTTATAGAAAAGTGTTTTGAAAATTACAATCTGACTCCTAAAAATTACAATTAGGTCCCTATCATGATGCTTTCTCGGAAATTCATATTTTTGAAGTCCTTCGGATGCAAATGTCGAAAAATATTCGTCTCGGAAAAAAGAGTCTGATGATTAAAGAATCAGCTCAATCAGAGTTTGTTTGCTATTTTTATAGCCGAGATAATAAAATTTTAAGCATATAACGATAAAATCAGAAATTGCATAACCGATTCTCGAAACCACGCATTTTCCAATGCGATGAATCTTCATTTTAAAATATTCTGATCTATCTTCTAACACAAACTCTGATTTTCAATTGCTATCTCGTTCCAAATCCTTAACTTTAATTCGGAATCTTCCTGCACTGTTTCGAAAAACTCGAGATATTACAAAAATAAAATTAAAAATTAAAAGTTTTTAGTGAAAATTTAAATTTGGCCATAAAATTTTAGTTATAAATATATGTATATAAAATTTAAAATATATTTATTAATTTAAAATGGAATAATTGGCTAAATTGAAGATGGTGCATAGATAATTTTCTAAGCTGGGATGGTGAAAAGATAATTTTCTAAATTGGAGTCGTGCAAAGATAATTTTCCTTAACAACATAAACACGACATAGTGTCATTATTAGAAATCCTAAGATATGATATGTACTTTCACCTAACTGGAACTGTATCGTTGATAATGTACTTAAAAAATAAAGTATGTCGTCACAACTTGCAATGGGTAGATTGTAATTAAAGTTTCTAGGATGTTAATTTGGTATGTCAGTTTTGATATGCATCTTATCACACCTAATTATACTTAACAATGAAGAAACAACTTATGACATTAAAAGTTTTTGTTAATAAATTTTAAAAGAATTTCTGCCCTCAATATAAAAACAAGCATATATCTCCAATCTTTTTGAAATGTGAAGGAATAGCCACGGAGTTATGTTGAAAGAGACTTAAGGTGGACCAAAAATAAATGGTGAGAAGCAAATTCCAAAGGGGAAAAATATTTTATGGAATCAAGTGTATTCAAATTGGACTATTATGCCTCCATTAATTTTTATTTCTTTGAATTTTGCTCATTAAAGATAAGGTATGTAAGAATTGAACCAACAGCAGCATCTTTACCCGATACCCAATATTCTACTTTGTTTTTTTTATGTAGAACGTTCTTTGCTCTCCTCTAATGATTTATCTATTCAAACAAACTAAATTATAGATTTTTTTGCATTAGGTTGGATAGATTACATAAATCTTTTTGACGTTATTGTACTTTATTAAGAATTATTATCTAATTAAATTCAATAAACTATATGTTTATTTTTTTCTTGAGAAAAATGAACGAAACCCCTTAATATTTGGAGAAACTAAATGAAATCCTCATCATATTTTAAAACTAGGCGAAACCCCATCATATTTAAAAATCCAAAAATTTTCCCTGAAAAATCTCAAATTCCGACGGGATGACTGCCTTGAGTACAATGATAGGGAAGAATGGAGATTTTGCTTCAACACCAAATGATCTTCCATCTATGATTCGCTACCAGCAAAAGCTATAGTGGGCTAAACTCACATCACAATCCCTAAACGATTTAGAGATTAAAATTGTCATATACTTAATTTTCTTATTCTTGATCTTTCTTAATCTTTCAAGGGTGGCTAGGGTTTATTCCAAAAGAATTATCGTGAAAATGAAAAATCATTTCCGCTTTATATCTAGGCTTTGATTTTGTTGCTAAAAAAATAAAATAAACCCTCCCCTAGACTTGTAAAATTCGGCCACAAGGCCTACTAAAAGGGAAATATTTTATTTTTTAATTGTCTTCATAAAGACATAATCAATTTCCCAAAATAAAATATTGTAATTCTATTTTTAAATGATGAATTTAAAATCGACATTTTAAATTCATTCACTTCCAAAAAAGAACTTATTAACTTATATATAAAATATATAATTTAATAAATACAATATTTAAAATTAAATGATTATTTCATAATCATTTATGAAATATAAAAAAAAAAATATCTTATATTAATAAAATCATTTAAGTTCCAAGTGTCATATATATTATTAATCATATTAATAATATATGTGCGCTCATAAATGAATTATCCAATTATATTTAATTTGCTACAGTATATCGAGCTATCACAGTGACCAATTGAACCTACAGCTCCAAGCTCCAATAATCCTGGAATATTAATTAAACTCTTTAATTAATTATTCCAAATTATTAACTTTAGGTTATTCCACTAAAAACCTAAAGCTGCACTCTCGTTGCCGTAGATATATTATATAAGCCAAACTACGTCGGTGTCCATTGATATAGTCATTACATACAGATTGACTCTTTACAAGTATCTTATAATTAGAGCCGGGCTATAATATATGTTATACCCCTCTAATTATTTTTATCTCAAGTACCATTGATTCTCTAATGAATGATTTATTCATGACCATTATGAATATTAATCTTTCTATTCGTAATAGAAAGACTTGAGAGATCTAATCGTTCAAATACTGAATCAACATTTTAATGAAGATACTCCTCTACTTTTTGCAAGAATGAGTGAACTCCATATCTATGTAAAATATCCCCAGTTACACACCAAATCATGTCCCCAAAGTACGTAGCTATTGCTCGATATTCTGCACCAACCTCACATTTGTAAATCAAAGGACATGCCATGCCATGCAGGAGTTCATAGTACACTAAGGATTCAGATCAATCCATATATGACCATCTAGTCTATTTAATGAATTTCTTTATTTAACAGATATTATAAGAAATTCATTTCTATCTAGGTCATGTCCTATATGATCACATCATATAAGGTGCCTCCATTCTCATGTCACCATATGGACGATTCGGATCAAGGTCAACATACAATTATAAAATAGATCGCGGCTACAAATAAACCATAAATAAAATACTTGCTTTATTTGGTCTCTATGGACTATTTTAGATTATTAACTTCAGACTTAAATTCTCCTATGTATGACGCTTATACACTAAGTCTGAAGGCACGTAAATAATCAAAGGTAAACTGGATAATTTACAATATACGATTTAAATCAAAATAATTGATAAATGAAATAATACATCTTTGATTTTATAACAAATAATTATGTTTACATATTACATGAAACTCTATGGCATATATCCCAACAATCTCACACTTTCACTATAGCAAATGCGACATGTCATGTAATCTTAAACCCTCTAGGTGAGCTTCAAACCTACAGCCGACATGGTATTTGTAAACGGATCAGTTAGATTCTCTACAGATATTATATGCACTATCTTTCCAATAGATAATATTTCATCTCCATATGCTTCATTCTCTTGTAGCTTCTTGGTTATTTGAAGTTCACCACTGCACCACTATTATCGCAATAACTTCCAGATCTCCTAAGAATTTTCGGACCCAGACTATTTCCTTAGTTGTTTCGCAAGCTGCTACATACTGAGCCTCTTTGGTAGAGTCAGCAACACAAGATTACTTTATGCTCCTCCACACATTGGCCATACCACCTAGGGTAAATACTGATCCATATGTTGATTTCCTAGAATCAACATCCGTTTGAAAATCAGATTTCGTATATCTTTTGATGATCATATCCTTATCAGAATACACATGCATATAATTTCTCGTTCTTTTTAGATAATTGAGGATGCGTTACATAGCTACCCAATGATCTAATTATAGGTTAGACTAAAATCTATTGACTACTCCCACTACAAAACATATGTCTGGTCTCGTGTATAACACAACATACATAAGATTACCAACTGCTGAGGCATATGAGATATGTCTCATTTCCTCAAATCCTTGAGGTGTCTTAGGAAACTGTTCCTTTGAAAATGAATTCCATGCGAGAAATACAAATTGCCTTTCTTGGAACTCTACATTCTAAATCACACAAGGATCTTGTCGATATAGGATGCCTGAGACATAGCTAACAGTCATCTCTTACGATCCCGAAGAATCTGGATCCCAAGTATATAATTGACCTCTCACAAATCTTTCATTTGGAATTGGTTAGCTTGCCATGATTTCACAACTGATAATATTTTTACATCATTCCAATTGAGTAAAATATCATCAACGTACAGAACGAGAAAAACTATATTTCTGTCAATGACGCGCTTGTATGCACAAGGCTCATTGATGTTCTACTCAAAATTATAAGACTTGATCGTGGTATCAAATCTTATGTTCCAAGATCGAGATACCTTTTTAAGTCCATAGATTGACCTTTACAACTTGCAAACCTTTTTCTCTTGATATTGGACTACGAACCCCTCTAGTTATACCATATAGATACATTCATCATGATTGCCATTCAAGAATGAAGTCTTGACGTCCATTTACCAAATATCGTAGTTATAATATGCGACAATGGAGAGAAGCGTGCGAATGGATTTGAGCATGGCTAATGGCGAGAAAGTCTCTTAATAGTCGACTCGCTCTTTCTAGGTATAACCCTTGGCTACTAGCCTAGCCTTGAAAGTATGTACCTTCCCATCTTCTATTCTCTTTCTCTTGTAGATCCACATGTAACCTGTGGGTTTTACCCAAGTAGGATAGTCTACAAGTTCCCAGACTTAGTTGGAGTACATTGACTCCATCTCGAGGTTCATGGCTTTGAACCATTCCTCATTATCAAAATCATCCATTGCATTACGATAGGTCAATAGATCATCTACACCATCTCTGGATGCGACAACTAGTGCCTCTCCAACTCCTAGATAGAGATCAAGTTCTCTTACAACCCTCCCAATGCATCTAGGCGGCACATCATTCTGATATACTTGCATTTGACGCTCACATGTCCAAGGTGCTATGATTCTATCAACTATTGTTGACGATGGCGTGCTGGTCGAACCATCAAGTAACTCCTCGAGTAATATTTTACTTTAAGGTTTGAACTCTCTCATATAGTACTCCTCAAGAAATATAATGTTTTTCGACACAAACACTTTATTATCTTCTAGACTATAAAAGAACCCATCCCTAATCACCTTAGGATTGCCTAAAAATAGGCTCACCTAAGAATGTGGCTCCAACTTTGTAGTCTTATTCTTTAGCACATGTGATGGACACCCCATATGTGAAAAATATTATAAACTAGCTTTACGACCACTCCACAACTCTAAGAGAGGCTTAGGAACAGACTTAGATGGAACTACCTTATGGATATACATTGTTTTTTACAATGCATATCCCCAAAATGAACTAGGCAGTAATTTGTAACTAAACATATATCTTATCATGTCTAATAGGGTCCGATTTCTCCTCTCTGCAACACCATTCTGATGTGGTGTTCCAGGTGCTGTGAGCTGATATATTATCCCATGCTCAACTAAGAATTCCTCGAAATCAATATCAAGGTATTGTCTTCCACGGCCCGATCATAGAGTTTGATCGTCTTACCTAATTAGTTCTCAACCTCACCATGTTATCCTTTGAATTTTTTAAGGGAATCCAACTTGTGCTGCATTAGGTAAACGTACTCATATCTCGAATAATCGTCAACAAATATGACAAAGTATTCATAACCACCCGGACTCTTACATTCATCGGTCCATAAACATTTAAATGTACTAACTCAAATGGTTCACTGGCTCTTATACCTTTACTTGTAAAAGGTCTCTTGGTCATTTTTTTCTAGACAAGATTCACAGACTGGTAAAGTATCAAGCTTTAACTTGTTTAAAGCTTTGTTCTTTATCAACATATCTATCTGGTCAAGGCTAATATGATCAAGTATAAGATGCCACATATATTTGTCATCGTGAGAAATCTTTTGATGCTTTGTTTTAGATTTTTCAACCTTAAATATTTCAGTGTTGAGCAGTGAACTATGTGTTAGTATTCTTAATACATATAAGTTGTTCTTCGAGTTTACTGTGCATATTGATAATCCATTTTCAAATAATAACTATTATTAGTAAATAAAATGGAAAACCATTATGCTATAGTTTTGAAACAAAATCCAAAATTTTGTGACAAAACGGTAATAAACAACGCATTGTTTAATTTTAAATAACTATTATTTGAAATTTCAAAACTGGTAACTTCCACTGTTTTTACTGAAATGACATCCTCTGTCCTGACTCTCGTGGTAAATTTACCTATAGCAAGGTTTTTCCATATATCAAGTAGTTGTACTATTTGCCTTCCCACTGTTTCTTTCTCTTCTTTGCAGATTTGAAAGATTCAGCGACACTTGCCTCTCCACTAGGCTTACAAGTATCTATCAACATGGACTCGTAGTGAGTGAGCTCATTAAGTAGCTGAGTTAGAGTAAAAGTTAACTTGTTTATAATATAGTTTCTTTTAAACTGTAAGAAACTCTTCGAATGATTTTCCATAATCACGGTCGCCTAAATTTTCTAGTCAATACGAGCTCCATGAGTTTCTACCGTATTGAGATAGGCATCATCCTCAAGACATGATCTCAAATAGATGTCTCTTCCTTCATCCTTACGATCATCGCTGAGACCATAGCCTCATGACGTTGCCGCTCTAAAGGCTGCCTGAACATACCCTGCAATGACTTCATCATCAAAGATGTTGTAGCCATTGGCTCATGTTTTGTAGCAAGAACCTCAGGCATCCCTACTTACAAGTAGCAGCAGGTTTTCTCATTGCCCGCGATCCATTTTTGATAAGCATCACGCATAGCTTGGCTAGACTTTCTGGCCGGCTTGGGAGGACATTCCTCCATCAAGACAACCTTAAGGTCTTCACAGACCAAGATGACGTTCATATTACTTTTCCATCTAACATAGTTTTCTCCCGTTAGTTTGTCATTAGAGATAATTAATATGATAGGAGAGACCATCGCTGAAAATAAAACAAGTATGTATTTTAACATTCATTCATCGCATATTAAAATAATCATAAATATTTAGGCATAAAATTAAACATGATGCATGTACCATGTATAATGAATTAGAAACCTAAAACCAATTACTATGCCATGAAAATCTATCATCCCAAAAATAAGTGTCGTCGTATGGTAGGTCAAGTATTTGCATGATAGATCGAGACAATCTCAATTAACTAACATATGTGGAAATAACTCTTATTCCTATATTAACCAACATCATTTGATTCGATTAAATAATTTTGATTAACGTTTAATCATTCCTTTATGAGTGTAACCCGTTGTTTCGGAACCCTTAGACTTAACTAGTGAAGTGTTATCGTAGGGTTGGTCAGTTTACCATATACATCTAGAATTCCTATCCTCTCGGAATACAAACTTGATATTGACCTAAAATGGACACCATCCATAGGGGGACGAAAACAAAATCGCGTCGAGACACCTTTTGAATCTCACATTTTCGGACTAACAATGGAGATGGCGGGATATATTATTGTATATCCCTCACCCACTCACTATTTTAAAATTAAAGGTTTCTACTTGAATTATCTAAAATTTTAATTCACTAGTGTCTACAAGTTCATTCGTGGCTAAAACATAACTCAACTTTACAATAGTGTAAAATTAGTGATATATCCAATTTTAACTCTTAAAATTGTATTCACTAATTCTTATTAGTCTCAAATAGTATTTTACTTAATTAAACTGATTTAATTAAGTTTACTTTAGTGACCTAATTAATTTTAACTCTT